>PVIU01010381.1:0-70456 GCA_004026605.1 Ondatra zibethicus | reverse complement strand
GTGAGGTAACCCAGACACAGAAAGACAGTTATCACATGTACTCACTCATAGGTGGTTTTTAAACATAAGGCAAAGAAAACCATCTTACAAACCACAATCCCAGAGAATTTAGACAACAATACGGACACTAAGAGAGACCTACATAGATATAATCTACGTGGGAAGTAGAAAGTATAAAAAGACAAGATCTCCTGAATAATTTGGGAGCATGGGTACCTTGGGGGAGGGTTGAGGGAGGGAGGGGAGTGGCAGGGAGGGGAGCAGAGAAAAATAAAAAAAAATTAAAAAAAAATTAGTAGGTTAAAAAAAAGAACAGATTTTTAAAAAAATAAAACAATTCTCTATTAGTTAAATGTCAAATGTAAGAAAGTGGATAAATTCTAGCAGTGTTCACATCTTAGCTCCTCTACAGATGATGGGAAGCAGATCTTAGTAGAAGGTGGCACAATAGGGCAGCAGAGCCAAGGTGATCTTACCTCTATACTGAAATAGCCTCTGTCCACATAGTCACCCAAAAAGAGGTAGCGAGTAGTACTAGGTGATCCCCCAACTTCAAACAACTTCATCAGGTCAAAGAATTGTCCATGAATATCACCACATACTTCATAAGAAAGACAACAGGTAAAAATTATAAATTAGAAGGAAAACAACATTAGAGCAACAGGGACCAAATGTAACTTTTAATTTAATCACTTTGGCTTTTGACTAGACTTCTATATAATTAGTTACTCAGTCAGTACTAAATATTACACAGTTAAGAGTGTACTTTTTAAAAAAGATTTATTTTTAAGTGTGTGTGCGTGTATCTGTCTGTGTGGGGGTATGCACATGAGTGCAGATGTCCACAGAGGCCAGAGGTGTGGGATTCTCCCTATAGCCGGAGTTACAATGGTTGTGAACCACATAACAGATAATTGGAATGAAAATCTATTCCTCTGCAAGAATAGTATGTTCTCTTAACCACCAAGCTTGAGCCTCTAATGTTGGTTTTTAAGGAACAAAAGTCATTCTAACCAATGTCTAGATTGCTTTTAAAATTCCTAGAAATATTTATTAGACTCATTTTAGTTGGCTTTTTGTAATCATTTCTCAGAATGAGTGCCAATCTAAGGGCCCCACATAGGTGAACTTCATACCTGTGACTGGAGCCTCCACTTCTATCATGGTCTTCTCTTGCCTCAGGATGGCAGCCCCATCGTTGATTATCTTTAAGGCCACCTCCTCTTCTACCCGGCCCTCTTTGACCAAATGGTTTTTCAAAACATCCATTTTAGGTTTCCCATTCTCAAATACTTCCTTCAAAGTTAGCCGTTGGGTTGGAGGAAAGGGAACAGCTAAAAAGACAAAAAAAAATTTAAAATATTTAAAGGCACAGATAACAATCAAAAACCTACTCTTAAAAATAAACTAAACCTAATAAGCAATTATAACTTCACAGTATTAGAATAATGTGAAAAAACTCCAAGATACTATGTACCAGAATTGATAATTCTAATTTTAAAATAGTCACAGTTCAAATCATATCCTGTCTGTACATTTATTTCACACACACACACACACACACACACACACACACACTGAATAAATGAATGGGTGAATGAATGAATGCAACAATATAGGTTTTGATAAAGCAGATGGCTGAAGGTGTAGCTCAGTTGGTGGAGTGTTTCCCTTGAATGGACAAAGCCCTGGATTCAGACCCCAATATTACACAAAACAGGCTTCGTGGCCCCCACTTGTAATCCCACCACCTGGAATGCAGAGGCAGTTGGAACAGAAGTTTGTTGCAGGAGGAACCACTTGTTTGTCCCGGCCGCCCAGCTTAGCCCCAAAATAACCACACAGAAACTGTATTAATTAAATTACTGTTTGGCCCATTAGCTCTAACTTCTTATAGGCTAACTCTTACATCTTAAACCATTTCTATTGATTTGTGTATCACCATGAGGTCGTGGCCTACCAGCAAAGTTTTGGCATGTCTGACTCTGGCAGCGGCTCCATAGCGTTGTCCTGACTCTGCCCTTTTTCCTCCCAGGCCAAAGCAGTTTCTTTATTTATTAATGGTATTCAAGCATACAGAGGGAAATCCCACATCAGAAGTTCAAGGTCATCCTCAGATATAAAGACAGTTTAAAGCCAAACTGGGTAATATAGGACCCTGTAGCCATTTAGTACCAATTCCCAATGTCTGTCCTAACATAACTTTCAACTATCAGGTAAAACCTTTGGGCTGCATTAATTTAACAGTCTGCTAGCTTCCACCAACACCAAAGCTAAGAATTTCATTCAGATAACATCTAAGATCTATAATTTTGTTGTAACCTGCTAACCAGATGCCTTAATTTTGCAACTTTCTTCTCCAACTCCAAAAAGTCCACATAACCTCTTCCACGTGAACACATTATTCAGAGTACAAAGGTTGATTTTGTCAATTTGGCAAGACTTAAAATCACTTAGAAGACAGACCTCTCAGTGTATCTGTGCTTCCAGAGGAGACTGAGGGGGTACAGCCCATCCTCAAAGTCAGTGGCACTCTCCAGCAGGAAAGCCAGGATAAAGCGGCCCAAGGAAAAGGTAGTCTGCAGCTGCCTTGCCCACCTGGCTACTGCCGCCATCAGATTCCGGCTTCCTCAGATTCCCATAACTGTCTCTTCCATTGGTACTACTAAGGCATCTAGCTTCAGGGACTGAGCAGCAACTGAGTTCTCAGACTCTCCACCATACACATGGCCAACACCAATAGGGACCTATTACATAAATCCACCTAATCTCCTTTTATAATATATATACACATTTTACTGGTTCTGTTCTTCTATAGAGCCCAGACTAGATGAAAATTGGTACTGAGAAGTGGGGTTGTTACTATGATTACTTGACCATGGGGTTTTAGATCTCAGAACTGGTTTGCAAGAGGAGTTCAGAAGAGTTTGGACCTGTGAGCTGCAGAGATCTAGAGTGCTGTATGCTGAGCTTTAGCGTGGACTATGGAAAACCAGAGTGTTGATAGACATGCAGCCACTAATATCTCAGCTCTTGAGTTCTCAGAGAGAAACAAGGACTTAAGCAGGAGCTGGCATTGGGATAGAGGATAGTTTCTGGTCACAATACATTCTGGAGGGGAAAAAAATCTGGTTGTTTTCTTCTTGTGTCCTGAGAATTTTGAGTAAGGATGAATTAAAAGGTAATATACTAGAGCTGGAGAGATGGCTCAGCGGTTAAGAACACTTGCTGCTCTTGCAGAGGACCTGAGTTCAATTCCCAGCACCCACATGGTGGCTCACAACCATCTATAACTCCAGTTCCAGGGGATCAGATGCCTTCATTTGACTTCCAAGGGCACCAGGCATGCATGTGCACATAGACATTTTTTTAAAGGCAATATGCTAAGAATTTTCTAGTGGAGGAAATTCCAAGACGGTTTAACATCCAGGCCATTGTTTACTGTTCTTAGATCTACAGTGAGAGCAGAAACATGAAAAAATGCACTGTCTGCTGAGGAAGGAGTGATGTGGGATGCCCTTCTGTATGCTGTGAATATGTTTTATTACCACTGATTAATAAAGAAGCTGACTTGGTCAATAGCCAGGCAGAATAGGCAGGTGGGAAATCCAAACAGAGATACAGGGAGAAGGGTGGAGACAGAGAGATACTATCCAGTCACCCAAGGAACAACATGCCAGAACACCACTGGTAAGCCTTGGGGAACATAGAGATATGCAGATTAATAAAAATGAGTTGGTTAATTTAGTTGTAAGAGCTAGTTAATAATAAGCCTGAGCTAATAGGCCAAACAGTTTGTAATTAATATTAAGCCTCAGAGTGGTTATTTTTAAAAGCTGCTCTGGGACCGGGTGGGATGAAAAGCTTCTAGCTACAAAGGAGTATGTTCAAAGTTGCAGACAAGGTGGTGTACACAAAGCAGCTGTAATTACTGTAAGAGATTAGCATCATTAAAGAGGAACCTTACTTACAGTTTGCACTGGAACAACAGGAAAGATACTCAATAGCCCAACTTATAAAAATGGAAAACCTTTTGAAAGAAGAGGCTGAACTAAGAATGCAGCTGAAGGGGTTCCCCCCTCAAAAACAACCAGAGAAGTGTTTCCCAGTTCAGCCATGAAAGGGCACAGAATCTATGACAGCTGCAGGAGGGACCAAACTCAGCAAGCACTGTCCACACAGTGATGGTTTGCAATGAAGCAAACTTCAAGAGTGAGGAGACCTCGAGGCTTACAGCAGAGGTCAGAAAAGCTTCTATCACTAGCGGCTTTCCCTCTGCTTCCTAACTGGACACAATGGGAGCAGCTGCCAGCCACGCTTCTGCCACAGCTCCTGCTGCCACGTCTTCCTACCGTGGCACACTACATCCTCTACTGGGAGCCGAAATGAACCCTTCCTTCTTAAGTGGCTACTTGTCAGGTATCTGGTCACAGCAATGAGAAAAGTCACACAGAAGCAACTTGGATCTTTATTTCTGAACCATGACCACCATATTTGACTCAGAATCAACTATCTCTCATTTCCTTTGAGGTGAGAGATGGATTTTATGTTAACAGTGGGCTAATACAGGAACTAAAATAACAACAACAACAGCAATAATAATGTAAAGGGGCTATATTTAACAAAAATAAAATGCAAAAGTTTTGTAGGAGTTTAGGACAAAGGCCCTGACTTGAAGGTTTACAACAGAGTAGTTCTGGCCACCTGTCCCCAAATGTCAACTGAAGACAGATCAGTGATGAAAGGCAGACAAGAGCTGCGTTCCATGGCCACATTAGGAAGCGGTCTTATAGAAATGAGGAGGCGTTCTTTGCACAGCTGACAACACAGGCAAACTTGATCAGGGTCGTATGGTTGGTCATTATCTTGGTCTATCCTGCAAGGTTCTGCTGGCTACAAGGAGGTCTTTACTGCTTGAGGAGGGCAATAAAGTTCTCATCAGGAGATCATTCTTACATAAGAGAGCAGACTCAGTTCCCTTCAGGGGTAACTGCTCCCACTTAGCACTTAGTGGGGTGGTGTCATCAGTGTGATCTGTCTACAAAATTCTGAAATTAAAAAAAAAAGTATCTTAGATGCCTGTGTCTTCATTCTTGTATTTTACAGAGAGGTTGGGTAAATTTGAGACTAATGAATTTTATATGAACAGTTTTTAAGTAATTAATATGTCCATGTGCGGAGCTGAGCAGGAATCTGACTTGAAGTTTAAGAAAACAAAATGAGACATGCCAACACTTTCTGGCTTTAGTTACCAACTGTGCACCTACAATGAAGGGTTGGTGCTTTTTTAGCAAAGCCAATCTTTTAAGTCCCTATACAAAGTAGTTCAGATTCAAGAAGCTCAACACTGGTCCAAGGGGCGTGGTGGAGCATGTGTGAGGCCCTGGGTTTGAGTTTCAATATTTAAAAAGTTAGAAAGAACCAGAGTCAGGATGGAGAAAATAAATCCATAGAGCACTTAGATTGAACACAGTGGAGAGGGCTGACACTTCTAATACTGTGTGCTCTGGACAATCTGCACAGATCTTTAGTTGTTCAAAATCAAACTGGTCTAAAGAGGAAGACTTTAAGAAATATGAAGCCATGATTTGAAATTAGATAATTAGGGCGATTTCCTGCGTAAGCTTCCACTAAACACACACACACACACACACACACACACACACACTCTAATGCAGATAGCTCTGAGCTGAAGCAAGGCTGTATTGATAAACTTGTTAGTTAATGCTTTCCAGCTAGTATGTGTTAGGTCACCTTGAGCCCTCCTCTTTCTTACTTGTTTATTTTGGATTTTGGCCGTGCTGGGGATCAGTTCAAGGCCTTGTCCCTGCTAGGCCTGCCTCTAGTGATGAGCTACTTTCTCCAGACCTATAGTTTTGTTTTGTTCTTAATCATCTTTATTTACGTGTGTATACACTTTGACCCATTTTGAAATTGGTTTTAACAACACTGACTACAAAGAAATTAAAGTTTTCTTTTGAAAATAGAAATTTTTCTTTATGAAAAGTATGTATCATAATTTACCCAAACATTTTCTTACTGTTGGATAGACTATTTTAAAATTTTTTTACTTATTGTTACAGATTATACTGCTATGAACATTCTCTTAATTTTACTTATTGTTACAGATTTACATTGCTATGAACATCCTTGGTTTGTTGTTGTTTTTGAAAAGCATCTCTCTCTGGAGTCCAGGCCAGCCTTGAATTCTAGAGCATCCTGTTTAAGTGTCCCAAGAGTTTGAGATTCTAGGCCTGGCCCATCACACCCTGCTAACCTCCTTGTATAGTTCTGTCCCAAAATCTTTGATTTGTTATCCTTTGATGGGTATTTAGAAGCCAAATATCAATTATTTAATGCAATCTAACAAAATGTTCCCAAATACAGTGACTTAAACAATAGCCCCCCGTATTTTCTCATAGACTATGAACTGTGAATTCAGAAGACACAGCAGGACTGCCTGTCTGTCTCAGTTGACACTGGTCGGCCCAAGGCTAGAATCATCTGATTGCTGCTCACTCATATGCCTGTCAGCTGAGGCTCAGTCCAGGTTTTTGATGAGAATACCTGCATGTGGCCTTTCATGTGACAGAGTTCCAAGGACAAGCATCCAGAAAGACCAACCCAGAGTTTCGTGCTTCACACCACAGCCTCATGTGCCACATCACACCATTCCTAACTTACACTGTCCCAGCATTCTCAAGCCCACCCAGGTTCAAGGGGAAGAAAAGCATATTCCATCTATGTGGTCCAACTCTGTAAAAGTCTGAGGCCAGGGCCAGGGCTAAGGCTGTTTACTGAATTCCAGTAAAAGGACCGTGGCTGTGGTTCAGAGGAAGATGAGGCCCCCAGTTCAGTCCCCAGTACTGCCTAGCCCTATTCCCAAAGGCTAATCCTTGAGGTTAAAATTTTCTTTTTATAGCCTTTAAATAACTGAATATTTACTTTTGGGTTTGATTTTGTTTGTTTGGTTGGTATTTGTTTGTTTTTTGAGTAGCGGTCTCATGACAATATAAGCTTGAAGGTCTGATACTCAATACACAGACCAGGCTAGCTTCAACCTTGCTTTGACTCTCTTGTCTGCCTGCACAGTCAGGGATTACCAGCATGCCCATCTTACAAACACAGTGTTCTGTTAGAAGTGGTGGAGCCAGACTGATGCACAATCCTGCAGCATGCTGAGCATTAAGTATGCTCAACCATGAGATGCTCCCCTAACCCCACACATACACAAGAAACTAACACTGGCTGCCTTTTTAAATTAAAAGAGAAACCACAACTTGTACTACACGATGATTCATAAAACAGATAAAGTAAGCACACCAAACCAAATGTGCACCACTCATTACCAAGACCCAGGGTGGATCCTTCATGTCCCAGGATAAAACACATGAGCTCAAAGGGATCTGAAGGAACCAGATTCAACCAAACACTGGAGCTTGCAATGTCTACCAACTCTCTAGCTTACACGCACACTAGTTCTGCCCAGACTGCAAACTTCTACCTAAAACCTGACAGCTGCTACTGTTCTAGCAGCAGCATGCGATGGGTACCTGCTCCATTCACCTGGTGGGTGCCTCCCTTTTACAGAGACTCAGTTTCCTCTGGATCTTTCTGCTTGTTGAAACATGTAAAGTAAATCTACTTTCCCCCTTTTAAGAGTTTGAGAGAAAAACAATGGGGCAAACAAACTGTCAATCTCATCTCTTTTGTTCTCTTCCCTGTGGTTCACGACTCTAGACCGTCATAGACACCCACGCCCTCCTTTATTGTTGGCACTATCAAGACCTTTACCCTTGTCCATCACCAAATACAGAATAGTCATTTATTCAGATATTTGTAAAGGTAAACAATGCAAATCAAATTAAAATTATAAAATTTAAAAAATTGTGGACTGGGCTGGGCGGTGGTGGTGCACGCCTTTAATCCCAGCACTCGGGAGGCAGAGAAGGGTGGATGTCTGTGAGTTTGAGGCCAGCCTGGTCTACAAGAGTTAGTTCCAGGACAGCTAGGGCTGTGACAGAGAAACCCTGTCTCGAAAAAACAAAAAAAAAAAAAAAGAAAAAAGAAATTATGGACTGATGAGACAGTTCAGCAGGTCATGGTGCTTGATGTACAAGCCTGGTGAGCTGAGATCCACCTCAGGAGCACACTTAGAGGTGAAGACGAGAACTGCGCCACACGCATGCCCCCACACACATCATGCACACACACATAAATAGTACTACTTTTATTATTTTGAAAAATTAATTGGCAATCAAAGGAAGACTTCCCTAAACAAAACAAGCAGATGAGCAAAGGAAAATCCAGCTGATTATGGGGTATATGGAACATTATCTCAAACTAAACACAAATTCTTGTCTGAGTTTCTGTCTGGGACACCCAGTGTGTCATCTCCAGAACCTTAAATGCCACTGTGCTGCCTCTGCCAACCAGATGACAGAATGAATCATTATTCAGGAAATGGGCCAGTGCTTGAGGCTAAAATATCTATCAAGAAAGACTTGATAAGCATTTACAACCTATCAAGAAAGGGTACAGATCTCAATGGCTCACCTCCCTTAATTGGTAAATGCCCTGATTTGACTAAAGAATGGTCAGAAGTTGCAGGCGGATCTCTGTGAGTATGAGACCAGCCTGGTCTAGAAGAGCTAGTTCCAGGACAGGCTCCAAAGCTACAGAGAAACCCTGTTTCAAAAAACAAAAACAAACAAACAAACAAAATCAGAAGTAAAGACAGAGAAAGAAAGGAGAAGCCACAAGCTGCTTGAAATCCTCTGGACATACTAAGACTTGCATAACAGACAAATTGAACTAAAGTAAATCCCACTGTGTAGGGCAAGCCACCCAAGCTCAAACACTGTTCTTCAGCATCAGACCCCCAGACTTCTCAACTTTCCTAATGTTGTGATCCTTTAATACAGTTCCTCATGTTGTGGTAACCCTCAACCATAAAATTATTTCCATTGCTACTTCACAATTGTAATTTTGCTATTATGAATCATAATGTAAATATCTGGTATGCAGTTATCTGATATGTGACCCCTGTGAAAGGGTTGAGACCCACAGGTTGAGAACCACCACCCCAGACACTCAGGATCCTAGTCCACAAACTCATCTGCAACTTCGAGGGAGCTCATGCAGACTAAAGGCAAAACCACTCCAATCCGATTTTAACCACCCCCACCCAGACTACTAACTTTACTTCAACTCCTTTATACCTTTTACAGACTTCCTGACTCCACCTTTCAGGGAATGGCATTACTTTCTACAATAAGCTAACCGAATAAAGCTCGTTTTTCACCACACTGTGTTCTGGGTTTTCTGCAGTGGTGGGCTTTACACTTCTAAGAACACGACTGATGAGAGAGATAAGAATTTTTACTAAATGCCTTTTAAAGTTATATAAGACTATAGTTATTAATAAGACAAAAAATGACTTTAGACTTGTATTTCATTCCATTGAAATACAATATTCAATCTAGCTGGAATCAGAGTACTGTTGGATGTCAGAAGACAGGAAATTCACTGTTTCTATAAGCTTCAATTATCAAGTAATTCGGGGTGGTAAAGAGCATGAGATCTTATTGGATCTTCCAATGAGAACTTATTGGAAGCAAACTGCAGGTCTGATGAGACGCTCAGTACCTTTCAAGCACAAGGTCCCGAGTCCAGTTCTTAGAGGCCACACTGAAAAGGGAGGCAGAGACAGGTGGATCCCTGAGGCATACTACCCAGCAGGCATGGTCTATTTGGTGAGCTCAGGGCTACTGAGAGAGTCTGTCTCAAAAAGTAAAACCAAAGCTTTATGTGGTGGTGCACGCCTTTAATCCCAGCACTGGGAAACAGAGGTATGTGGATCTCTGAGTTTGAGGTCAGCCTGGTTTACAGAATGAGTTCCAGAACAGCCAGGGCTATATATATACTCAAAATAGTAATAATGATGGGGGCTGGAGAGATGGCACAGAGGGTAAGAGCACTGGATGCTCTTCCAGAGGTCCCAAGTTCATTTCCCAGCAACCACATGGTGGTTCACAACCATCTGTAATGAGACTTGGTGCCTTCCTTGCCAGCAGTACATTGTATGCTTAATAAATAAATAAATAAATAAAAATAATGATGATGATAACAATGATAAGAGTAAGAGATTTAACTGTTGAGCCATCTCTCCTGCTCCCAAAGATTTCTTAAAATCACAGATATTTTATATTGAGCAGGGATACAGCTCAGTGTTAGAACCCTTGCTTAGCATGTACAAATCCCTGAGTCTGACCTTAGTACCACACAAAATACACACACACGCAGAGAGAGAGAGAGAGAGAGAGAGAGAGAGAGAAGTGTAAAACTATTTTTTAATTAAGGAGCATCAAAAAAATACCACAAATCTCTTCAAATCCTACCAATTAGAATGGCCACTATTAATATAATAGTATATGCATTATTATGTTTGTTACTTGAACATATTGTTTTATAGTCAGTTATGCTTTAGACATCATCTTTAGTTTAGTAGTAAGCTACTCAAATTTCCTTGTGCAAATAACTATTTATAATCCTATGGTTTTCAGAGTTGGCATCATCTCACTAGTTTGCTGCTGTGAGATACTAAAGTGTTGGCTTTGTTAATAAGAAACAATGTGTCAACAAGCTAAATGTGGCCAGTGTAGTCTGCTCACTTCTGAATAATCAATAAGGACTTTGGTATCTTTGGCCTACTTTTCTTTTTTTCTTTTTCTTTTCTTTCTTTCTTTTTTTTTTTTTTTTTTTTTTTTTGGTTTTTCAAGACAGGGTTTCTCTGTGTTGTTTTGGAACCTGGCCTGGAACTAGCTCTTGTAGACCAGGCTGGACTTGAACTCACAGAGATCCGCCTCCCTCTGCCTCCCGAGTGCTGGGATTAAAGGTGTGCGCCACCACCGCCCGGCTTTTGGCCTACTTTTCATACATATGGCTAATTTACAGTTTTTTAAATATGGATGACAAAAAATATACTCACATATTAAAGCTAGCTGGAACCCTGTTATATGTAGTATAAGTGTTTCCCTAAAACATACCTCTAAAAGAAAAAATTTCAACCTGGGTAATATTCAAAGCACATCTTACCTTTCTAAAGCAATCTACATATTATCTCCACAGGAGGGGCTGTCTGTCTTTTTCTTTCAGACTTTCAGGTAAATTTTTCAGTAGCCTATCAATCCCACAACCTTGTTTTAACCAAAGTAAGTTATCTGCATGAAATCTGCATTAATTTTATAATATAGCCTCCACAACTACTTTCCAAAATAATTTTTTGCTGTTTAAGGACCATTGTGTCTGATAATAATTTTTTACACATGTATCTTTATATAAACCATTCCCATCACCTCCCAAATCTCTCCTTCTAGTAAGGACTCGTGGTTTACACCTGTAATCCCAGCACTGAGAGGGCTGAGGCAGAAGGCAGAATGATTAGGAAAGCTTTTGGCCAGTCTGGACTAAATAGCAAGACCCTTTCTCAAAAAATAAGTAAATGGATAGGGCTGGGGAGATAGATGTCTCAGTGGTTAGGACACTTTCAGAAGGCCAGAGTTTGGTTCCCAGTACCCATACAGGGAGGTTCACAACTGCTCGAAGGGATCCAGTGCCCCCTCTGGCTTCCTTGGATGTGTGCGTATAGCCACCACACCTGGCCTTTTACAGGAGTGCTGGGAACAATCTCGGGTCCTCATGTTTGCATAGCAATACTTTACCCACTGAGCCATCTTCCAGCTTCCTACTCCCTAATACATAAATTATATTATGTTATGGCATGGGCTGGAACAAACATAACCTGCGAGATCAGTAAGGTCTCGTGTAAGCAACAACTATATAGGCAAAACAGGACAAATAGTTCAGATGCAAAGTAACAGGGAAGGGTTTATATGTCATGAACCTGAATCCAATCCAATTCTTACAGAAGCTAAAATAAAGTTCAGAACTTCAACTATTACTAAATTATTTCCAACATACTTCACACCTGAGTTATACACACACACACAAAAAAAAAAAACTGTAAGAAACTTGAAGCTCTAGTTTAAGAGATAGCCAAGATAAAAATAATTAAACCATTACATTTACCTTTCTGGTTTCACAACTTCAGAATGTGAAACAGGCCACAAACTCACTGAACTCTTTGCTATAATAATGGGGCATTTATTCTTCTGCCATTTATTTCCAAACTCACACTATTAACGTCCTTAATTTTATTCAAAAGCAACAAATTTGATCAGGCGTGGTGGCACACCCTTGTAAGTCCAGGGAGGTGGGGGTGTAAGAATCAGTTCAAGAGCCTCAGCTACTAAGCTAGTTTGGGGCTACCCTGGGCTATATGAGACTGTCTCAAAACAAACCAATAAAAACACAGCAAGCTTTGAAGAAATAAATCCACTGGCCACCAACTAACATCATATTCCTTACTAATAAGAGCTAGGAAGGGAATGCTGCATGGGATCACACTCCATTTCTTTTCTTTTTAATATATAGTTTATTTATATGTACATTGGTGTTTTGATTACATAAAATCTGTGTGAGTTTCAGACCCCCTGGAACTGGAGTTTTGGACAGTTGTGAGTCACCATGCGGGTGCTGGGAATTAAACCCAGGTCCTCTGAATGAGCAGCCAGTGCTTTTAACTGCTGAGCCATCCCTCCAGTCCCCATACTCCATTTCTTTATGAAGCTTAAACATTACAGTTCTATCTCCTACACCAGGTGGAAAGACTAACAATTCAATCCCAGCCATCCAATGTCATCCTTTTAAAGGCTGAAAGATGATACATTACTAACATAAACACTCAATACCTCATAAAGCTACATTCCTATCTCCAGCCTGGAACTCTGGGTAATAATGATGTTTGTTAAAAGTGAAGTTCTGGAGTCTTGGGTAGACAATGAGCTAGAAGGGTTGTTAAAGTAAAATCTAAAATTCTAAGGGAAAAACACTAGGGAAATAATTACATTACTGTTAAGTAGTTATACACATTTATCTATATCTCACTGTGTGGTAGCATGTGACATATATAAGATTAACACAGGAGTCTCCCTTAAGAACCTTACGTTCTAGTTAAGATAAAACAATTCACATACAACAAAATAGAAAAGCCCATGGCCATGTATGATAGAACATACCTATAATCTCAGCACTTGGGAGGCAGAGACAGAAGGATCATCTCAAGTTTGAGGCTAACCCAGCCTATGTAGCAAGTTCAAAGTCCTCTACCAAAGAGTCTACCTGAAAACAAAAAGACATAACCACAAATGTGAAGCACACATGTGCAGAAGACTGCACACAGAGCCCCTCAGCACAGAGGCAATGCCACCCCTCGGCAGCCTAGGACGGACTGTGAGCTGGGAAAAGAAGACTACACGCAGAGCATCTCAGCACAGCAGTCAGTGCCACCCCTCGGCAGCCTAGGACGGATGGTGAGCAGGGAGCTGACGGCTGCAGGATCTTTGGCTTTCGGCAGCACCATGTTCATTTATTATACTATAAGGAAATCTGTTTAGCTGTCCTTCAACTCTGACACAAAAGTTAAAAACAGAAAATTCTGGACACATATGTAATACATTGTACATATGGAGATTTTAAATTTTTTAATTTTCTTTTACACGAATGAGTGTTTTGCCTGTAGGTGTGCATATGTTCTATGGGTGTCCCTGGTGCCCACAAAGGTCAAAGAGGAAGTTGGATCCCCTGGAACTGGAGCTATGAATGGCTGTGAGTTACCATGCCAGTGCTGGGAATCAAACCTGGGTCCTCTGTAAGAACAGCCAGGGCGCTTAACCAGTGAGGCATCTCTCCAGTCCTGATATGAATATTTAAAATAAACTACTTTTAAAAATAAAATGGCACAGAAAATAATATAAATACCACATACCAACTGTAAAATATAAAATATTCAACTTTTCCATACCCATTTGAGTGTTTTGATTTCATTATTCATTTTATTTATTTATTTCTGTTTTTTTTGACATTTCTCTATGTAGTCCTCGTATAATTTTATTTTTAATTATATGTATGTAAGGGTGTAAATGAGTGCAGTCCCCTCAAAGGCACAAGATATCCTGGAGCTGGAGTTACAGACAATTGTAAACTGCCCAATATAAGTGCTGGGAATTGAACTGGGTCTTTAACCATTAAGCCATCTCTCCAGCCCTCATTTCAATGAAGAGAAACCCCACAATGCTATAAATATATAGCTCAATAAATCTTCTTCTTCTTCTTCCTCCCCACAGGTTAAATAGTACCTTAAAGTGGTATATTCTTTTCATGTGTATATAACTTTGTTACTAATGTATTTTGAATTTTTACACAAATACTTTTTTTTATCTATATGGTACTACACTATGCATCCTTTTGCAACTTATATTTTTAGACTAACCAGTGCTTTCAAGACTTCTCTGGAATGGGGCCAAGGCACCCGTGTTTTTCGTCATGGTTTTTACTAACTCCACAGGAAACCCAGCTTTTAACCACCTGTCAGTTTCTGTCACATTACTTCATAGTGCTTTCAACTCAGAAGCAAAATCTTAATCAAACCAGACTTACAAAAGACTCAAACTATAAAGCTGAAGTTTTGGTAGAGAAAGGTTTTATTGGTGTTGCTATAAAGGAGAAATAATATAATAAGTTTTATGTTGATGGTATTGTTGAATAGCATTTTACTGTTTTACATATGAAAATGCCAGGAAAGTCATCTACCACTGAGCTAGGCTCCAGCCCACTACATATCTTGATTGTGGTGATCTGTAAGCAAGATCATGAGTAAGCAAGGCATATAATGAATGCATAGACACACAACACACACACATACACATGTACACATACACACACACACAAATAGCAGGGAATCATAAAAAAAAACCACTTCTGGATTTATGCCAATGCCACTCTGTTGTTTTGGATATAGGACTGGGGTAATGTGTTAAGTTGACACTATGGCAAAGGGGGATTTAGTAGAGGGGCCTGGGGGGTCTTCTATACATTTCCTTGTAACATTTATGTATAATTATCAAAGTGAAAATTAAATTTAAAACTAAGTTTTTAAACTAAAGTACACTGAGAAAATTCTGCAACCTTTTTGTCATCAACTTCAAGTTGCTGTAATAAATACCTAACACAGAAACAGTGCAACCAGTATAAGCAAATAAAAGTAAATTCTAATTAGACCTGCATCAATGACAAAGGCCACACTGGAGATGACCACTTTAATCCTAAGGTATAAAAGATAAATCTAAAAAGCTACTGGCCTATCAGTGACTATTTTTAGACTACCGTATGTTCGTACCCTCATGGGACAGGAGGATATGTCTAAATAGCTATCTCTGTTCACCACAAACAACTCTGCTTCGTTTCTATTTTAAGCCGGCAAACCTGCCCTACATTTGCATTCTTGTTTCCTACTCTACTCACCTGTCTTTCCAATCATGAGCTAGGAGGCTAGCTTAAATACTGAAAATCACATGTTCTTTTTAGATTCTTACATAACTTACTGAACAAGGAACTGACTGACTTCAGTGACCTGACAGGCACTCTTGGAGACCACTCCCTCTGTTCTGATGCTCACAGAACTCACTGTCAAAGAACAGCTTAGAAGTGGCCCTCCGAGAGCTAATCAATCGATGACAGTCAACAGAAAGAGTAACATTTTTCTAGAAGGCATAAGGAATATTTATTTCTTAGGAGGCTAAGACAGAAAGATAATGAATTTGAGGCCAGCCTGGGCGACTTCATGAGACTGTATCTCAGAAACAAAAATAAAAGGAGGGGCTAGAGAGATGGCTCAGTGGTTAAGAATGCATATTGCTCTTACAGAGGACCCAAGTTCCAGGGCACTCACATGTGCTCTCTCTCTCTCTCTCTCTCTCTCTCTCTCTCTCTCTCTCTCTCATACACACACACACACACACACACACACACTTAAAAATAAATCTTTAAAAAAGAAAGCCACATTTGAGTGTTACAGGATATTAGGCGGTGCAGTTATTTAAACAAGGGTGTTTGCACTTCTGAGAACTAGAATTGCTGGGAGTGATCCCCCATCTTTGTAACGAATGCCTATATACACCTCTAGCACTTGAAAGGCAGAGGAGGCAGAAGGCAAGAGGATAACAAGGTCAAGGCCAGCCTGAGATACTAGTAAGATCTTGTTTCAAAAAGATAAGAGTCAACAAGACGGCTCCACAGTCAAGGCTCTAGCTGCCAACCCTGAAGCCCTGAGTTCCATCCTAGGGATCCCTGTGGTAGGAGAGAACCAAACCCTTCAAGGTGTCCTCCAATCTCCAAGAACATGGCCTGGCCTTCCTGTGTGCACCCCCTACCACTACCACTAGCAAATAAATACACAGATGTAACACTGTTAGTTTATTGCAATCACCCTGGTATGCAATACCCATCAAAAGATCCTTCCCGTCTCTATCTCAAACTCTGTACCTTCTGGTCCACAGCTCTATAGTGATACCATATTTTCCAAAACAGTATAGGATGGTCAAAATACCCAACGGGGGTCAAAGGATGGGAAACAGCTCAGTCAATAAAGTGCTTTGCTTTGAAAATCTCAGTTTGATCCCCAGAATTCATGTAAAAACCCTGTGTGTGACTGGTAATCCCAGCACTAGGGAAGCTCTCTAGGACTCACTGGCCAAGCCAGTCTACCTTACTGGTAAGTGGCAGGCCACGGAGAAACCTTGTCTCAAAGAAGGATAATATTTCATTCTCAGGATACCAGAGATTATGCTCTGGCCTCCATATGCATGCAAACCACATCTATGTAGACCTTACAAACACATGAGCCTCCACATACAACAACAAGAGCAACATAGTAATAATAATAATAATAATAATATCTTTATACCAGGCAGTGGTGGCCCACACCTTCAATCTCAGCATTTGGGAGGCAGAGGCAGGCATGAGCTCAAGGCCAGTCTGGTCTACAGAATGAGTTCCAAGACAGCCAGAGCTGTTACACAGAAAAACCCTGTTTCAAAAAACTAAAAAAAAATTAATAATAATAACAATTTTATAATAGCCTTGTATGGCTAACCCCACCTTTATTATGCCAACCTACCCCACTTTACTTTTAAACAAAGCCTAGCCATCCACATCCACATACAAATTAAGTCTCATCTTTTGAGCCACTGATCATCATCCAAGTTTAAAAGATTATCAATTTACAGAGTGTGGGAGCAAACCTTTCACACCACATGTGGTCTAGCTTAGTCATCCACTTTTCCATAGGCATTAGTCACAGGCAGCTCCACGGTTCTAATGTGTTACATTCTGTGAAGGCTATAAGTGCTATATTCCATGAGTACATTCCAAGCAGTGTTTAAGCTTCTAAATATAACCAAAAATGTGTTCAACATAGCAAGAATTCATCAATACTTGTTTATGAACAGACAGATTTCCAAATTCTATGTATACTACAAAAAAGGACATTTCACCATTTTTTGTACTTAAGTATTTTAAGTTTAAATCTTTTCAAAATATGATTGGAAAACACAATATATTACTCTTTATTTCACATGCCAGTTTCCATAGAACAGGTTTCCTGTCAAAGTTCATCAAGATTTACGATCATCACCCACCTCTGTGTTGGGACCTCAAATATGCTAAGCAAGCTCTACCAATGAACTACACCCCCAGGCAAAATGAACTCAATGAATAACTGCTAGCATTTACTAGGTGCCCACAACGGGAACTGTCTTGAGCTCTTCCCGTACACTAGTCTTTAAATTCTGAGGTCAGTGCTAGCTCTTTTTTTTTTTTTTTTTTTTTTGGTTTTTCAAGACAGGGTTTCTCTGTAGCTTTGGAGCCTGTCCTGGAACTAGCTCTTGTAGACCAGGCTGACCTCAAACTCACAGAGATCCTCCTGCCTCTGCCTCCCAAGTGCTGGGATTAAAGGCATGCACCACCACCGCCCAGCTAACTCCTAGGTACCTACAATGGGAACTGTCTTAAGCTCTTCACATACACTTTCTTTAAATTCTGAGGTTAGTGCTGGCTCCTATTTTAAATCTACAGCAAGGAATAATAACTAACAAAGCCAGCAGGCTGTAGTGAGCTGAGCACATTCTCTTTCCTACACTATTATCCACAACTAAGATTCTTATAGTTGCACTTGAACATTTCCTAAGGACCTAACCATTTACTAGACACTGTATTCTGCTTTAAGGATACACAATTATTGCCCTTGTAAAACAGTTTAGTGTGAAAATATTGGGAGGGGGTGATGGTGGTGGTACTGAACACTGGACCCAGGGTTACATACATACTAGGCAAGCACTCTACCACTGAACTATAGTGTGCTACATTCAGCATGAAAACACTCCCAATGTTTGTAAAACTGGGGCTAAGGAGAAAGATCAGTGGTTAAGAGCACTTGTTGCTATTGATGAGGACCTGGGTTCAGTTGTCTGCACCCACTGAGTGGCTCACAATGATCTGTGACTCCAGTTCCAAGGGATCCAACACCCTCTTCTGGACACACATGGTGCACACACACACACGCAGACAAACGCTCATACACGTAAAAAGAAATAAATCTTTTTAAAACGTTTGTGGGCATTTATAGGAAATAACAGCCAGCAATGGTGGCAGTGGTGGCGGCAATGGAGGTGGTAAAAGTAACATCTGGTTACCATATATATATTACTGTGCCTGCCACTGCACTTTGGAGAGTCTATTAACCTTTCCAATCTTTCCAATTACCCTATAAGTTCTTCATTATCCCTCTTCCAGACAAGCAAACTGCCCAACTGGTTTGTCCATGGCCATGCAGTCACCTACTAAAAGGAAGAATTTGAATCCAGGTAAATCTGACTTTGAAGTCATGATCTAAAGTCATTTTTGTTTGTTTGTTTTTGTTTCTCAAGACAGGGTTTCCTTGTGTAGCCCTGGCTGTCCTGGAACTAGATCTGTAGACCAGGCTGGCCTTAAACTCAGAGAGATCCTCCTGCCTCTGCCTCCAGAGTGCTGTAATTAAAAGCGTGTGCCACTACCACCTGGCTTAAAGCATCCATCTAGTAGAGGATACACTTATCAGAAGTCCTCTCAGCTGAATCTTGAAAGATAAATGGGTGAGGCGGGTTGTAGAACAAACTCTGCACGGATATACAACAGCCGGGACCTGCAAGCAATGGTTAACGGGTTGGAGAAGTGAGATGATGAAGAGGAAGTGGAGAGAGAGGTTGTGGAGGTTTAGCCTGCAGGGTAGTACTTTTCACCGACTTAGAACCGATCCTCCAGGCAGGAAGTACTCAGGAAAGAGTCCCAGCTTGAGAAGAGTCTTTACATTAGTCACAGGTCTGGGAGGCAGCATAGAGGATAAACAGCTGGTGCAAAGGGCTACTCAATGAGTAAGAAGAGGTGAGAGGGATGAAGCAGGCTACTCAGAAACCAGAAGTCCAGCTCATCTCATCCCTGGGACTGGCTCTGCCATGAAAAGGAGAGTGGCATCAATGACTGAGCTTGTCACCTAAGCCAGTGACTAACTGGGTAAGTGGAGTGCTAACAGGACAGGAAGTAAGCTTAAAGAATCCTTTCTCCTCTACTCATGAACAGTTTTATTATCTATCTCAACCATTTTCCCTTCACTTCAGTTTAATAGAATAAAAAAATCACCACTGCACGTCATTTATTTATGTGATATTTTAATATTTTTATTATTATAGATTAACTATTTCTAAACACATCAAAATAACCTTGCTATCCCTTTTAAATTTGTTAATTTTTAAAATTTTATTTTCTATGTATGATTGTTTTGCCTGTGTGCATATATGTGTACCACATGCATACCTGATGCCCACAGAGATCAGAAGCAGATGCCCTGAAACTGGAGTTACAGATGGTTGTGAGCCACCATGTGGGTGCTGGAACCAAGCCTGGATCCTCAAGAGAGCCACAAGTGCTCTCAACTGCTGAGTCACCTCTCCAGTTTCTTAATGAGCTGCCCTTGCACCTCTCTGGCTTCTGGTTTACCTACCTTCTCTCTCCTCTTTGGTTAAGTGCAGATGTTTCTTCATGCATTGAAACTTGGAAACTGTTATATTCTACAAGAGGCTATACCATGAGGGTAGGAATGAGACAGTGAGCCATGTGTTCATTTCCACTAGTCATTTGCAATTAAGTAGTTCCAAAAAGACACTCCAAAATGACTACAAATGGCACAATTAGCTGAATAATTCTCTTACAGATGTACATCTAAATATTAATTTTTTTCCAAAAATGTTACCCTAATGGAAAAGTGTTCTATTCCTACTACCAAATATGGCCTAAGAAAGGGCTTTAATTATCTGTCACTTTGAGTCCTTAGTATTTCCCTCTTAACTCATCTGGTAACTTAGAGATTTTATGTGTTCCTAAGTTATTAGAGTGGGCACATAGCTTAGTGCCACAGCGCTTGCCCAGCATGTACACAATTCAAGGCTCCATCTCCAAAACTGAAAACAAACAAACAAGTGATAATGTTGCTTTGTAGAAAGCTGTACCATCAAACGTCTAATATAAAGCTTTGGTCATAACCAATAACATAAAGAGAGCAGCTTGTCCCCACTCAAAAAGGAACTAAGTGTCTAGAATGTCCTTTCAAGTTCTATTCAGAGGTATGATTCTCAATAGTGACAACTTCAAGAGTCATAAAGTTTACAGTTATTGACTACAACTGCAAAGCAAGCACAAAGCAAACCTTGCTGGCAAGCACAAGTACATACATAGATGAAGATGTTTTTCAGAACTGGTATTGTGCTACCCCACTGAAAACTTAAGGAGCCAATAATATGTGTGACTTGTTTTCTTTTCAATTCAAAATTCCCCGGAGATGGAAATGCAGTAAAGCACTAAAAGAAGCTGTTCTGAGCATGAAGTTTTTGTTCTTCCCACCTTCCAAATTTCATGATTAGTAGGGTTCAGACTACATTTAAAAGAAAAAAAATACTTAAAAACCCCTCATGACATAAATGAGAAAGACACCAAGAGAAAAAAAAAACTCTCCAAATAAGAAAAGAAACTTGAAAACTGGAGGGAGTGTCAAATGGAAATAATTTCATAACTCAGTTATTTGAATTCCTAGATCTCTGCCCCAGATATCAGCAGAAAGACCACAGTTTGCAGCCTCTGCTTTAGAGATTCATAGAAACATGACTTTCATAGCAGAGAAACAACTGAACACAAGGAACACTGTAGATAGCACCTAATAACAATAAGTTAGTGAAATCCTAAGAGCTTTTAAATATAAAATAAGCCACAGAAGAAATCAGCCACCAAAAACTGGACAGTTCGCCTCTTCATCCTTACAGACAGGATTCCACTCATATACCTCTGTATTTTGAAACAGGTGTTTCCAGACTAGGGTGAGATTGTGTCCATTTGTTTTTTAACAAGAAAATTCTGTTATATAAATTCTGTTATAATTTCATCTGCTTCCTAACCTTAGCCTTTCTCAACTGCTAATGAATTCTCTACTAACCAGTTACATAGCTAGAGATCTAGTACGAAGTGGGGTAGGATGGCACACACCTGCAGGCACAGCACTCAGGAGGGCGAGGCGGGGGGGGGGGGGATGAGGGGATGACTTCAACAATTTGAAGGCCAGGCAGGGCTCCATAGCAAGATCATGGGGCAAGTGGAGTGATTATGAAACTGCTTTCAAGCTTCTCAATATTATCTTAAGTTTCCACAATCATTTTGTCATTTATATGATACATGCTAGATAAGAAAATTACTAGAAATGAGATTATTAATCAGAAACAAGTGTCAATAAAAAGGCAAAGTAAAAAGTCGGGTGTGACATCAAATGTCTTTGATTAAAGCCCTGGAAGGCAGAGGCCAGCCTTGTCCACATAGTGAGTTCCAGCCATGGCTCTACAGTGAGAGCCTGTCTCAATAAATAGACAGATAAATAAATAAAGTTATGATGACAGGCTGGGCTGGAGAAAGGGCTCTTCTGTTAAAGGCTAAGGCTTACAACTAAAGGATAAAAATACTAAAGTGAAAACCATTATTTCTGATACTAACCAAAAACCAACTAGTACACACACACACACACACACACACACACACACACAAAAGGTAACTCCCCAAATAAGGCCCAGAAGCAAGAATAAAGCAGGTTTTTCTACCTCTTTCAGTTTCAGAGAGCTGCATTTAAAGGACATTTAAAATACAATCACGCCCACCCACCCACTCTTCTTCAAGAGTTGCTCTCACAGAACAATTAAGTAGACTTTAAAGTTAACAGGAAATAACACAACCAAAAATAACGGGTGTGGTGTCTCCTCAACACCGCTTTGGAGCTGTGAATAAATGCAGACCAACTGGCCAGGCAAAAGAGCATCAGGTCAGACCTGGAGCCCAACAACATAGGCCTTTCCTGCTCGCATGGCTTGCTTTTCTTTCCTTCTTTCCTCCCTCTCTTTCTTTTTTTTTTTTTTTTTAAAGATGGGATCTCAAGCTGCCTACACTAGTCTTGATCTCACTTTGTAGCTGAGAAAGACCTTGAACTCCTGATCCTCTTGCCTCCACCTCCCCAGTGCTGGGATTACTGGCAGGTACCACCATGCTTGGCCCCGTGCCCAATTTTGTTAAAAGCAACTTCAACTATTTCAAACTTCAGAAAAACCAAGAAAAAGTTACCCAGAGCCGGGTGGTGGTGGCACACGCCTTTAAACCCAGCATTCGGGAGGCAGAGGCAGAGGCAGGCAGATCTCTGTGAGTTTGAGGCCAGCCTGGTCTACAAGAGCTAGTTCCAGGACACGCTCCAAAGCTACAGAGAAACCCTGTCTTGAAAAACAAAAAACAAACAAACAAAAAAAAAGTTACCCAGAATCCAACATTGCTGAGGTCAAGTGCTTATGCTAAAGTTGTTTTATTTATTGGTTTTTGGTTTTTTGAGACAGGGTTTCTCTGTGTAGCCCTGACTGTCCTGGAATTAATTCTGTAGACCAGGCTGTCCCAGAAATCACAGAGATCTGCCTGCTTCTCCCACCTGAGGGCTGGGATTAAAGTTGTGCACCACCACAGATCCAGAACACCCAAGACTACATAGAGAGACCCTGTCTTAAAAAAAAAAAAAGGCTTAAACTAGGTATGAAGTTTACACCTGTATTCCCAGCACTTAAGACTGCAATAGGAGGGTAACCATGAATTTGCCTGGCTGGACAACAGAAGGAAACACTGCTTAGTCACACACACAAAGAAACAGGTCTTGAAGGTATACAGCATGTGGTAATTTGTAATTCTGCTAAAGAACAAGTTTGTATCATATCCTACAGACTATAAAGATGGTATTCGCTTAGCTTTAAACACACCTAGCAATAAACAGCACCTATACTTTAACTACCTTTCATTCCACTTCTGCTTTTAAGAGCCATTTTTAAAGCGTCCTTTATACATTATGGTGGAAATAACTGGTTCAAACACAGATTAGACTTTGAAGGTCTGAGGGTGCCCCTAAGCCTCGTTCAGGCCTCATTTATCCTGACTTGACACGGGATTCAGGTTTAACTGGTTTCCTTGCCGACTTCAGCTGAGAAACAGGCACATTTTGACAAGAGAGCAGTGCTCGAAAGAAAAGACCGGATGAAACACGACAATGGCACAGTGGTGAGAAGTCATTTTAATGCAGGAGGAAACTGCCAACACCCTTACACAGTCGACTGCACTGGCCTTATACAGTTCAGAAGTTGATGACCTTGTCCCGTCAGAAAAGGTTGTGTGAGGTGATGTCTATGTATTAAAAGAGGCATATATCCCCCTTATGGGTTAGATGTTATGAAGATTTACACTAAAACAGCCAGGGCACTTCAAGACTAGTTGTTAAAGGACTAACATCCATTATATGAACAACTGACTTTCCCTACTGATATCAAATTCTAAGGACGTAAGTCTCAAAAGTGCCTTATATACTGTCCCGCAAGGCAGATAACCAACATTTATGACATTAATACTGCCCTTCTCTCTGTGAGCACTCAATAGCCCCCCCTTTAAAAATTGTTACTAATCTTAGTTTCCTTTCTCCTAATATCAAAATGAAACGGGTGAAGAAGACATTTTAATAGTTTTTCTCCCACTGTGATGAAACCCACCTCGCCCAGAAACAGCTGGTCTAAGCATATTACCTTCTTAGAAAACAGTGCTTTCGAACCAACTATTAATACAGAGCGAGGAGGAGGAGGTCTTACAGTCGGACAATAGAAGCACATGAATCAGTGGTTACGTTTGACAGGTCCTCGTGGGTAAAGGGCAGAAACTACACCATAAAACTCCGCAAGATTGAGAAACAAATACTTTTATATTTTCTTCTCATAATAACAATGAAAATGAGATATAATGGCAGACATCTCAATCAGAGGTTATTATTCACTAAGTCCCTACAGCCAAAGCGAAAACAGAAGACTCACATGTCAAGAAATCTGTAAGCCCCTTTAAGCATCATTAAAAAGATTTGTGTTGTTATCACAACTATGTTTCTTTTAGTAAAAGCGGTGACTTGTGATATCTAGAGAAAGTGGGCCAAACGTGAACATTCTACGCACCACACCCCTCAAAAAAAAATTTAAGGGTTAGGCAAGGAGCTGTCAAGAGAGAGCTGAGCCTAAGAAAAGGCACGACTCGGGTGAATCAAGAGAACTGTTCCCTGCTCACACAACCCCAGACAGCCGTCTCTAGACAGGAGACGAGGAAAAAGGCAATCGGGAGGGCGCGCCTGGATGCTGTGGGAGTGGATGGCGGGCGCGGTCGCTCTACCCACCTCCCGCTAGGTACCCGTCCAGCAGTCACCGAGGACGCCGACGGACGGCCGCCCGGTCCTCCCCGCGCCCTGCAGCGCCTCCCGCCGCTGCCTCCATCCCCGCTCCTCGAGTCCCCGAGCCGTCGCCCGGCGAGGGCCGTTCCCCGCGGCGCGCTCGGCACCTTTGATGACGCGCTCGGTCGTGGAGATCTGAGGGCGCCTCCCGGACATGGTCTCCTCCCGGCTCCGGCGGCCCGCACGACGCGAGCCGCCGCCTTCCTCCCCAGCGGGCTGCGCTCGGCGGGCCGGCAGCCACCGTGCCGGGCCCCGGAAGACGGGGCGTCCTCGGACGGCGGCGGCCGCAGCGCCGCTCCCTCTCTGCGGCGGCGCCCGCGGCTCGGCGGGGACGACCGCGTCGAGAGCGACGGCGACCGCGTCTGACGGACACAACTAGGGAGACAGCGGCTGCGCGCGCCCGGGGCCCCCGCGTGCGCGCCTCCGCGCTCACAACTTCCCGGCGGCCCCGCGTGCCGCCGCCGTCGCGCTCTGCGCACGCGCGCCTCTCGGCTTTCCGCGGCCGCAGGAAACTCGCGGCCCGAAGTCAGCTTTGCTATGGGCGGATGCGCTTTTCCTGCTGCTGGCCATCCTTACCCCGACCTGTAGCGTCTCGAACCAGCCCCTGGGGCAGCTGTGATCTTGGAACCAGGCCGGCGTCCTGACTCTCGGTAGCACCGAGCCTGTGTCGCCTCATCAGAGACAGTCCTGTCTTCTCATGAATGCTTCCCTCCTTACCATTGGGTCCCCACCTACTGTGTCTCCAGAAGAAATTATCCATTGTACCCCGCTCTTCAGATTATCCTCTCCCATTAACCAACCCCCGAACCTTGAAATTCCCTAAGTCAACTTCATGTTTGTTGCAGGCAGCTTGTACTTAGTATCCTAAAGACCTTTACGCCCATCCTAGTTCCAGCCCAGCGCTTGAAAGGATGGGAGGGACTGTTTCTACTTCCAAGAGAAAAGTCACTGGCTTCTAGAACGCTAGTCCAGACCTCCTTGATTAAGGGAATTGACCGATCTTTCCTTATGGGTCACCTGCCTGTCTGGACGCATTTATTCCACCGTGGTACAGTGACACGGCATCTCCCTTCCCATCGTGTGCATGTGTGTGTGAGTGTGTGGCTGTGTGATGTGTTTGCATTTGTGTGTGCTAGTGGGCTCGCCCAGAAGAGCGCAGATGGAGGCCAGAGGTCGAGGTTGGGTGGTCTACAGTGGTCAAAAACTAATCACATGTGGCTATGTAAATGAAAGTAGTTCAGTTTCCTCTGTGTACTAGACACACTTCAAGTGCTGGCTCCATTATTGGCTGTGACAGGGCAGTCCCATCATTGCATGAAGTTGTTTTGTTTTTGTTTGGGGGATTTTGTTTGTTTGTTTGTTTGTTTGTTTGTTTTTGAAACAGGTCCCGAGTCACTCAGGTTATCCTGGAACGTGATAAGTAGTCAAGAATAATCCTGAACTATTGGTCCTCCTACCTCTACCTCCCAAGTGCTGGGATTATTGATATTTACCACCATGCCCAGCCATTGCAGAAAGTTCTATGGGTAGCTTCTTGCTAAAAGATTGGAGGGTAAAGACTAAGTCTCCCCTAACCCAGATTTACACACGGAAAGGCGGTCTGGAGATACGAACTAGAATCAGATCCTCCATTGTCTCTTGAAGTTCTGACCAAAGATCTTTTGCAGTCAGGTGCACTTCAGACAGGAGTACTTTGGGGAATAAATAGAACGTGGCTTTGTTTTTTCAGAACCTGGCTTCAGGCTTCCACAGTGAGGACAATGGAGATATTTTAAGAAAGTTCTCCATTAAAGAAGCAATCAGAGTGCCATCCCTCTGTCACGCAGACTCCGAAGCATAGCAGGTGCTAACATTCACAGGATTGTTAAAAACAAAGGGAAACAATAGATTATTCAATAACGGCTATGGAAAAAATTAATCAACTACTTAGATCTTTTGTTGGTTTTTGGGATAGGGTTTCTCTGTGTAGCCCTGGCTGTCCTAGAACTCATTCTGTAGACCAGGCTGGCCTTGAACTCACAGAGATCCACTTGCCTCTGCCTCCCTAATGCTGGCATTAAGGGTGTGCACCACCACACTGACTTACCTACTTGGGTCTTAAATTAGAGCCATCTCCATGACATCAAAACTAAGCACCCAGAAGGTGGAGGCAAAAGGATTAGAATATTTATCATGTAGTTCCACAGTAGACACTCAAGATGGAGACTGTATCCTGTGTTTAGATTAGTCTTATGTGAGATGCTCAGTGTTTGCTGATGCGAGGAATAGCAAAGCTGCCCTCCTTTTAAAATAATTTCTTATGCTCATCTACACAGAGGCTGGGTGAAATATAACTGGATAACTGGAATATTGTCTTTGGTAGGGTTTCTTTGCTGTATTAAAACACCAGGACCAGCTGGGCAGTGGTGGTGCACGTCTATAATTCCAGCACTCGGGAGGCAGAGGCAGGAGGATCTCTGTGAGTTCGAGGCCAGCCTGGTCTACAGAGCTAGTTCTAGGATAGCTAGGACTACACAGAGAAACCCTGCCTCAAAAACAAACAAACAACAACAACAAAAACCACCATGACCAAAAGCAACTTGGTGAGGAAAGGTTTTACTTAACCTTCATGTCCTGGTCACAGTTCTTTGTTGGAGTAAGTGTGGCTTTGTCGGAGTGTGTCACTGGGGTGGACTTTGAGGATTCAAATGCTCAAACAAGGCCCAATGGCTCTTCCTCTTCCTTCTGTCTGCCAATCCAGATGTAGAACTCTAGCTACCTCTCCAGTACCATGTCTGCCTGCACGCCACCATGCTTCCCACCATGATGACAATGGACTAAACCACTGAAACTGTAAGCCAGTCTCAATTAAATGTTTTCCTTTATGAGTTCCTGTGAATGAGAGAAGGTCACAAGCAGGAATGAAGCGGCTGCCCCTTTTATGGGCCGAGAACAGGAGGAACTGGCCAGGCAGGTGTGCAGCATGCTCTCACACAGGTGCAGATTCCAAATGAGCAATTATTTATGACATCTGGGTTTCTGTGACACAGTCGTCTGTCATCCACTCATCACATTTCCGCTGAGTCCCTTCAGCGATGCTCTGCTGCAGGGGAGGATCCCAAGATGCTTCAGCCAAAGGGTCTCCCCCTCAGGTTCCCAGCCACAAGGACAACTGAGAGAAGAAATCAGAGTTTCTTGGTTCCTCAGGGTCCAGTGGGGAATGCTAACCCTCGGGGTCCAGTAGGGAATGTTAACAGTGGCAACAGAAGCAGGCAGCTTTGGAAGGATTCTTAGCATCTCTCCAGGTCCTGACACAGCTATGTGGTACAGTTTGATTCCGGTCTTGTTTTGTGTATATAATAAGAATTATGGCCGGGTGGTGGCGGCACACGCCTTTAATCCCAGCACTGGGGAGGCAGAGGCAGGTGGATCTCTGAGAGTTCAAGGGACAGCCAGAGCTGTTTCACAGAGAAACCCTGTTTTGTGGGGGGTGGGGTGGGGTGGGGGGAGTTGTAATGAAAGAAAAGCCAAGTGCACATTCCTGGCTGCACATTGGAAGGCTTTTCTGAGCATAAGCCAGTTGACCAAGAAGTGATCCAGGATGAATGTGGACACCTAATCTACTCTGTGTGTTTTCTTGTCTGTTTTTGAAAGCATCTTGATTAATACATTGATAGTGAAAGTGCTGAAAAAGGAAGAAAAAAAGAGAGTTCCTGTGGTCATGGTGTTTCTTCACAGAAATAAACCCCTAAGGCAATCTGAGAGCTTGTCACACAGAAAAATCAAGTATTGTTTTAAGAAAACCTCTGTTTTATTTCTTCTCTTTATTGTTTTTGTTTTGAAGCAGGGTTTCAGTTATCCCAGTGTGGCCTCAAACTCATGATATTGCTGAGAATAACCTTTTAATTTTATTTGAAATATTTGTCATCATTATTTTTTAAATTATTTGTATGTGCCATTGCGTGCAGAGACCAGAGATGTTGGACACTATACAGTGTTCTGTCTTCATGTATGCCTGCATGCCAGAAGAGAGCACCAGATCTCATTTTAGATGATTGTGAGCCACCATGTGGTTGCTGGGAATTGAACTCAGGACTCCTGGAAGAGCAGCCAGTGCTCCTAACCTCTGAGCCATCTCTCCAGCCCATAATATGCATTCTTAACCACTAACCATCTCTCTAGTCCCAAGCCATCTCTTCAGACAACCATGGACTTCTTTTTAAATCTATTTTATTAATATTTTGAATTGCATTTATTTATTGTATGCATGTATTTGCACATTCAAGCTTCCCTGCACACATCTGGAAGTCAGAGGCTAACTTGCAGGAGTTGGTTCTCTCTTTCCTTAGTGTTGGTCCTGGGAGTTGAACTTGGGTCATCAGTTTTGTTAGCACATGCCTTATCCACTGAGCATCTCAAAGTCCTGACCTTAAATTTCTGACCCGCCTGTCTCTACCTTCTACACGCTGGGTGTGCCTTCCACACAGTTTGCTTGAGCCACCACCAAGTTTATATGACTGTGTGATGGAACCCAGAGCTTTGTGTGTGTTAATTAAGCACACTACCAAATGTGCTACTTCCCCAGCCCTCAAGAAAATTTGTGTGTCAGTTTTAAACATTGAAGTATAATTTAAACATAATACAAATCCCCCCTTGTTTTAATAAGGGAGGGTGTGATTACATGAAGTATATGAAGGAAAAAAGAATTTATTTAAAATTAAGAAATTATCCTGCATGTAGAATCTAGCCCTAATGAATGCCAGTAGATGCTGACACCTCTTCCTTCCATGGGCACATTTAGCAGCTCTAAATAAACTCAGCGGTGCAGTGGTGGCGCACACCTTTAATCCTGGCACTTGGGAGGCAGAAGCAGGTGGACTTCTATGAGTTCAAGGCCAGACTGGTCTACAGAATGAGTTGCAGGACTGGGCTACACAGAGAAACACCCTATCTGGAAAAAAACAAAAACAGAAACAAAACAAACAAAATAAACTCAGTCCAGCCAGATGTGGTGGTGCACACCCGTAGTCTTAGCACTCAGGCAAGGACCAGGAGTTCAAGGTCATTCTGAATACTTAGCAAGCTTGAAGGTAGCCTTGGCTCCACGAGATCCAGTCTCAAGGAGAAAAAAAAAAAAGTCAGTAGAAGAGTATTTGACTAGTATAACAAGACCCGAGTTGGAGCTAGAGTGCCCTGAAAACAAACAATAGAACTAAGGATGTGGTTCAGTGGTTGCCTACCATGTAGTAGATCCTAGATTTGATTCACACACACACACACACACATACACACACACACACACACACACACACACACACACACACACACACACGCACGCACGCAAAACCAACTCAGTGATTTCAGATAAGGATTTCCTAAACACAAAAGCAATTAAAGTAATAAAAGATTACTATGTTTGACTACTTGAAAAAGATAAACATAATTAGAAGGCATAAAACAAGAATGCATTTGCATATTATCTGTCAGGATAAATAATTTCCTGTTTAAAAAAAACACAGAACTGCACTGCAATACAAGTGTGGAAAAGGGCCAAGGCCAAACGATTCATAATTTTAGTCCTGACGGTGTACAGCTGTAATCCCAGCACTTGAGAGATGGAGAGAGGAATCGCCATAAGTCTGAGGCTCATCTACACTGCAAACTCTAGGTCAGCCACGGCTACATGGTGAGAGCTTCCCTCAAAAACAACAAATATCAAATCAATGAAGTAAAGGGTTGGGGAGATACCTCAATGGTTCAGAGAATTTGCTATGCAAGAATGAGGACCTGCGTTCAAATTCCTAGCCCCCACATTCAAAAGCTGGGCATGCTACATGTCCCTATAACTCCAACACTGAGGGATGGAGACAGGAAATCCTGTAACTTCACTAACCTGCTGGCCTAGTCCAAATGGCAGGCAAGCTTCCATTCAGAGGGAGACAGGAAAGTGGGGAGCAATAAAGGAAGACACCAAATATCTTCCTTTGGCACCCACATGTACACAATTCATTGTATATACCACATACACACACCATATGCACACAAAAGAAGAAGAAAAATAAAAATATGTAAAGTACTAAAATTTAAGAATAGGACCTGTTGCGGAATATTATCTTAAGATATGTTACATTTGTTTATGCTGTAGACTATTTCTTTAATGATGCAAAGATGTGTCACATTCTTTTATGTTGTATTTGTTTAACTCTGTGAAGCTCTGTTACTTTGCCTGTCTAAAACACGTGAGGTCTAATAAAGAGCTGTTCACAGCCAATAGCAAGGCAGGAGAAAGGATAAGCAGGGCTGGCAGGCAGAGAGAATACATAGGAGAAATCTGGGGAGAGAAAAATCGTGGAACGAGAAAAGAAGGAGAGGAGGACTCCAGGGGCCAGCCACCCAGCTACACAGCAAGCCATGGAGTAAAAAGTAAAGAAAGTATAAAGAAATAGAGAAAGGTAAAAACCCAGAGGCAAAAAGTAGACAGGGATAATTTAAATTAAGAAAAGCTGGCTAGAAATAAGTCAAGCTAAGGCCTGACATTCATAAGAAAGCCTTCATGTGACTTTTTGATTTTTTTTTGGGGGGGGAGCTGGATGATACCCAGCAGAGAGCCAAAAGAGTTAAAAACAAAACAAAACAAAAAAAAACAAAACAAAAACAAAAAAATCTACAGGGACTAGCCTGGTAGTACAGGCCGGAAATCCCAGCTACTTCGGAAGTTCAAAGTTGGCTTGGGCTACAAAGTAGTTAAAGGATAGCTTGGACAACCCAATGAGACTATGTTTCAAGATTAAAAGTAAAAAGGGCTGAGGGTGTAGCTCACTGCTAGAGCGCTTGTAAACACTTTAGTATAATCCCAACACTTAGATGACTGAGAAAGGAAGATGAGGGAGGAGCTTAAGGACATGTCAGCCACCAGTTCAAGCACAGTCTTGGATATACGAGCCCCTATCTCAAATCACACAACAAAACAAAAACAGATCAAGGCAAGAGCTGTATCTCCAGCACATGGGAACAGGAAGACTGCGCATTCTAGGAAAGCCTGAGCTGCACAGGGAGATCCTGTCTCAGACAAATAAGTAGAAGATTCATTGAGCTAACAGCCACCCGTGTCTCTTTCCTTCTACTTTCCGCCTGGGACAAATTTGAGAAATATGTTGTAAGAGGCACGGGCCGCGTTCCCAGTGCCTGACTAGCTTAACCCCCGAAATAATTACACAGAAACTGTATTCATTTAAATACTGCCTGGTCCATTATCTCCAGCCCCTTATTGGCTAACTCTCACACATTAATTTAACCCATCTCCATTAATGTGTATCGCCACTTGACTGTGGCTTACCAGCATGAGTCTAACCAGCGTCCATCTGTCCATCTCGGGCAGGAAAACCATGGCGTCTGCCTGTCTGTCCTTCCCAGAATTCTGTTCTGTCTACTCCGCCCACCTAAGGGCTGCCCTATCAAAAGGCCAAGGCAGTTTCTTTATTCAACCAATGAAAGCAACAGAAATACAGAAGGACCTCCTACACCAGAAATACATTTGAGATGACCAAGATCAACATTCAGTTGTTCATGGTGATGCATGCCTGCAGTTCCAGAACCTAGAGCAGTGGTTCTCAACCTGTAGGTCGAGGCCCTTAGAAGTCAAATGACCTTTCCACAGGGGTTGAGCATCAGATATCCTGCATTATGATTCATAAACGTAGCAGAATTACATTTGGGAAATAGCAATGGAATAATTTTATGCTGGGGAGGGGTACCACAAGATGAGGAGCTGTATTAAAGGGGTGAAGCATTAGGAAGACTGGGAACTACTCCCTACAGGCTGAAGCAGGAAGAACAGGAGGTCAATGCCAGAGTTGGGTGTAGTGAGTATGCATGCCACAGCTTTGAAGAAGGAGACAGGAGGATCAGGAGTTCAAGATCACCCCCAGGTACATATCGAGAAGTCCAGCCTGGGCTACACTAAATTCTGTCTTAAAAAATAAAGAAAATAAGGAACAAAAAGAAAGGGGGAAAAAAGCCTGAGAGCAGACTAAGCTACATATTGAAACCTCATTTCCAAAACCCAAAAGGGATTCAGGTTTCTCTGGATTTCTATTAATTACTTTACATTTAGGTTTCCACCTCAGGGCTTGTGAGACTTGGAGAATTCCCCTAGGAACTCCCTAATCACTGTATAAATCTTAATTAATGACCTCTAAGAAATAAATGATTATGAACGCCTTCAATTTCACCAAAGCACAGGGAGTCACTGTTTCTACTGCCCTGTAAAACTAACCTGGCCTCAGTTTCCATGTAAGTGAAGCCATGAACCTCAGCTAAGTGCAGGTCAAAGAATGAGGAACACTGTAGAAACTAATAAAAAAGCATTTCTGGCGATTTTTTTTAAAAAAAAATATGCATTCATCTTTTGCATGAGGGTGTCAGATCTCCTGGAGCTAGAGTTACAGACAGTTGTGAGCCACCAGGTGTGTACTGGGAATCGAACCTGGGTCCACAGAAAGAGCAGCCAGTGCTCTTAACCTCTGAGCCATCTCTCCAGTCCCCTAAATGAGCATTTCTAAAAGAGCTTCATGGCTATTTTGTAGTGCATAGCCTCTGGTTTGTGTGAAAAGTACTCTATTCTGTGTGGCAGATGCACATGCATGTGTGGGTGCAGGTGCACATATGCAGGTGCATGTACGGAAGCTATACAGGACATTGGGTGTCATTTCCCTATCCCTCTCCGCTTGTGGCAGTGTGAATAAAAATGGGCCCCATAGGCACATAGGGAGCGGCACCATTAGGAGGCACAGCCTTGTTGGAGTAGGTGGTATTGCGGAGGAACTGTGACCGGGGTGGACACTGAGGTCTGAGATGTTCAAGCCTGGCCACTGTCAGTCTCTTCCTGCTGCCTGCAGATTCAGATGTAGAACTCTCAGCTCCTCTCCAGCACCATGTCTGCCTATGTGCCCATCACGCTTCTGGCTATGATGATAATGGACTGAACCTCTGAAACTGTAAGCCAGCTCCAATTAAATGCTTTCCTTTATGGGAGTTGTTGTGGTCATGGTGTCTCTTCACAGCAACAGAAACCCTAAGGCAGCACTGTATTCCTTTGAGCCAGGGTCTCTAACTGAACCTGGAGCTATGCTGGCAGCCAGCAAGTCCCAGCAGTCTTGGGATTTGAATTTAGGCCTTCATGCATGCACAGTAAGTACTCTTGCTGACTCATCTCCCTAGTCCTTTGTGTTGTTATTTAACTTTTCTTTAAAAAAATTCCCAAGTAACAGTATGGTTTCCTTTAAAAAAAAGTTTAATTTTGAGATTTTAAAATTTGTATCAGAGCTTTCCCTGCATCTATGGACGTGTACCCCTTGTGTGCCTGGTACCCAAGAAGGCCTGAGGATGGTGTCTGGTCCCTTGAAACTGGAATTATAAAATATTGTAAACTGGTAGTCAAATTCCCATCCTCTGCAAAGAGCAGCAAGCACTCTAACCACTGAGCTGTCTCTGCAACCCTAGTATTACTGTTTGAAGTTAGCAAACAAAGTGATGTTTCTTTAAGGTATCTTCGTAAATATGTATCTTTACACTTTGTTGTAACCCATCTCCCTTACCCATTTTACTTTTTATTTTGAGGTAGGATCTTCCTTAATTTCCTAGGCTGGCTTTGAATTTATCCCATAGCCCAAGCAGGCCTTACACTTTCAACACTGTCTTGACCTTCTAAGTAGCTTGGATTATAATAAGCCTGTGCCACAAGGTCATGTTAAAACATATATTCTTTTTAAAAAATAATTTATTTGATTTTATTTTATATACATTGGTGTAAGGGTGTCAGATTCCCTGGAACTGAGTTACAGGCAGGTGTGAGCTGCCATAGGAGGTGCTGGGAATTGAACCTGGGTCCTCTGGAATGGCAGCCAGTGCTCTTAACCACTGAGCCATCTCTCCAGTCCCAAAATATATATTCTTGGCAATGGTGATGGTGCATGCCTTTTATCCCAGTACTCAGGAGGCAGAGATAGGCAGATCTCTGTGAGTTCAAGGCCAGCCTGATCTATAGAGTGAGTCCCAGAACAGCCAAGGCTACACAAAAAGAAACCCTGTCTTGAAAAACAAAGAAAAAAATCATAAGAATTGTACACACACGCATGTGCGTGTGTGTGCAATTAGAAAAATGTGTATGTGGTGTATGTATGTATATATGTGGGGGCAGGGTTCATGAGTCCCTGCATGAGTACAGAAGCCAGAAGAGGACATCATAATCTACCTTATTTTTCTGAGACGGGGTCCATTATTGAACCTGGAGCTTGGTTGGCAGCCAACAATACCCAGTGAACATGGCCCATGCCAGTAATTCCAGCACTTGGGAGACTGAGGTCAGATATGTTAGTGAGCTTGAGGCCAGCCTGGGTTACATACTGAAATCTTGTCTTTACAAAAGAGAAAGAAGGAAGAAAAACCAAACCTATTTAGATGGTTCTAAAAAATGAAAAACTGAAGAAAGCTCTTCCAATTGGTAAGCATATATTTTCAGGTTGATATCCCGGCTGTTGTTTCTGGGGCTACGTGAGAACCTTAGCGGCATGTGATCCATTGGTCTTCCTGGGAGAAACCCAGGGATTAGTTTGCTTTCTGTTGCTGAGATAAAACACTGACCAAAAGTAACTAGGGCAGCCAAGTGCGGTGGCGCACATCTTTAACCCCAGCATTCCAGAGGCTGAGGGGGGCGGATTCCGATGAGGTGGAGCCCAGCCTGGTCTACAGAACGAGTTCCAGGCCAGCTTCTGTATGGAGGAGCTTGTTTGGCTTACAGGTTACAGCTCATCATCGAGGCAAGCCAAGTCAAGAACTCAAGGCCAGAACTTGTTAGCAGAAACTGAAGCAGAGACCACGGAGAAACGCTGCTTACTGGCCTGTCTCCCCACACTTGCCCGCACTGGCCCCATACAGGCCAGGTCCACAAGCCCAAAGATGGCACTGCCCATGGACTGAGTGAGTTAACAATCAGAAAATGCCCCACAGAAATGCCCATATACCCTGATGGAGGCAATTACTCAACTGAGGGTCTTTGTTCCCAGGTGACTTAGTGTCAAATTGGCAAAACTAATCAGTAGAGGACCCTTTTCCTTCCTGCACTATAGCCTGCCAGCCTAGTCCCATAGCAGTCCCTTTTTATGTCTGCAGATATTTCTAAGAGCCTAAAGCAGATTTGCCATTCTGGCTTCAAAGTCTCAGATGGCAGCTCCCCCTTCTGACATTCTCCGAGTTTCATCGACTTCCCTCTGGGGGTTGTTACAGTTAGGGCAGCGTGGGCTTCTTGTACATCCACCTGTCCCACTTCTTGCTTCGCTAGCCCTTTAGCCCGGAACATCCCTCTCCTAGGCTTTCACAGAGCTACAACTCAAGTCAACTGTCCTCTTTGCTGGACCCTTCCCTGATACCAGTGTGAGGATCCAAGTTTGAAGCCCTAGCACCCTAGTAAACAGCCAGGGTTGCAAGATGTGCCTGTAACCTCAGGGGTGTGGGGGTGGAGCAGGAGGGGGTCACTGGGATTGCTGGCTGCCAGCCCCACTCCAGGCTCCAGGTTCAATAATGGAGCCCATCTTAAGAAAATAAGGTTCACTGTGATGTTCTCTTTGGGCCTCTGTACTCGTGCAGGCATTCATGACTCCCCCGACACACACACACACACACACACACACACACACACACACACACATGCAACCAAAAAAAAAACCAAAATAATTAAACCATCATCATTCCTAGGAAAGAAAAATCTAAATCCCAGTCCTTCACTGTTCACCCATTTTCAGAATAAGAGAGACCAGAACCAGTCATCCAAAATCAACCCTGAAGCATATACTACTCGGCTTTATGTTATAAACTGTGCCTTGGGCCTTGTGTATAGGACACCAGCAGACCACAGAGTCAAAGAGTCTGGTTTGTGAACCTTAAGATATAGGGAGCAACAGAAAGGACAGACATGATCAAAGCACACATTACATGCATGTGTCAAAGTGTTTCAACAAAATCCACTGTTTTGTACAATGAGTAGAGACTAATAAAAGAAAGACAGTTGCAGGGCACTTGAAAGAATTTGGGGAAGACATGATCAAAAAGATTTTTTCTTCCCTATTAGCATCTATAATTAATGACACCCGCCCCAATCAAACTCACTATGTCCCTAAGGTAAGCCTTGAATTGCTGATCCTCCTCCTCCACCTCCCAAATGCTGCAATGCTGGAATCACAGTCTGTACTACATATGCTACCAGAAAAAGACATATTTTAAGAGAAAACACCTTATTTACAATGACTTCAGCAGAAGATTTGCCAGGGGCCTCCACCGAGATGACCTGATGCATTTGTGAAAATCCAGGTGGATCCAGTTTGTTCAAAACCACAGTGTCTGGAGTATCTGTGAGCAAACCACAGGCACAGAAGTAAACCCCAGAGACTAGGGAGAGAAGTAGTTCTTGGCTTATGATTACCAGGGTCAGAACACTTCTAGTTATCCCTTGACTGTAAAGGATGTGACAACCATCCTGGCCACCTACCTGCTGCCAAGGTCAGAGATTGCCATTGTACCAGAATAGTCTGTTAACTCACTTCCTTCCCAGTGAACCTTGAGAAGGCAATTTGTGAGAAGAGGCTGTGATGTTGAAAGAAAACACATGGCGGGTAGTTCTGGTAAGGGCCTTTGCATCTTTCCCAACTGCTGCTGTTTTTCCAAACACACACACACACAGTTTATTTGAGGGTGGCTAGGGGATTGGAGAGTGTACTGCTCTTGAAAAGGATCCTCAGTTTCGCAGCTCACAACCAACTCCAGCTCCAGGGGATGATGCCCTCTTGCGGCCTCCGAGAGCATCTGCATTCAAACCCCTCCACATAATTAAAATAAAAATCTTCTAAAACTATTTAAAATTTTATCTGTATGCAGGAGTGGTTTTGCTTGCCTGTATCTGTGTGCAGCGCATATATGCCTGGCGCTTGGTGCATGCAAAATCCAGAAGAGGGGGCCAGATCCTTTAAGAATGGAATTACAAATGGCTGTCAACCACCTCGTGGGTGCTGGGAAACAAACCGGGATCCTTGCCAGGATCACACACACACACACACACACACACACACACACACACACACACACACACACACACACACAGTGAAGGTAAAGAAAAATAAACAGAGAAAAAGCAATGTAAGCGGAGCTCCAGACAAAGCTCTTTACAGTCTTTACTCTTTCCAAGGACTCATCCACAGCTAAGAGCTTTGTTCCTGAGCTACACACTTGGCCCAAAGTGAATCTTTTTTGGGGGGCGGGGACAGACTGGCGGGGGAGGGTTTCCAGTGTTTCTTTATGTAACAGCCCTGGCTATCCTGGAACTCACTCTGTAGACCAGGCTGGCCTTGAATTCAGAACTCACATATGCCATTGCACTTTTGTGGAGGTCAGGGGATAACGTTCAGGGGTTGGTTCTCTCCTTCCATCATTTGGGTGCAAGGGTCCTGGCTCAGGTCATCAGGTGTGGAGGCATGCCCTTTCCCTTCTGAGTCATCTCATGGGCCCATATACATACATACATACGTGTGTGTGTGTGTGTGTTCATGTCTAGAAGACACAGGTTGTATGTAACTCAGTGTATTCCGGAAGAATGAAGAAACTGACTTTCAATGGGTACTGTACGGGTCAACCTGCAGTTTCAGTCTTCAGGAGTACATGTAGCCTAAGCTAGACCACAGAGTGTACATGCTCTTTAAAATAGACAGGTATTTTGTTTTTCCAATGTCATGACCTGTGTCCACATAGAGTATCTTTGCTATTTCTCAAAATGGATTTTCCTCAAATCAGATCTAAGCATCGTTGACTAGAAAAGCAGCAACTAGGGAGGAAGCCTAATTAATTACTTTAGAAGACACTTCCAGTTTTAGGGCATTTCCTCCCCTCCCCCAAGGGGCTTAGCTGGCTAAGAGTATTACAAAGAGATGTCTCCACTGACAGCTTTAATCATCTTAAAGCTTGTTTACTTCTGTGCCATACATATTGTCTTCCATGCTGTAATTTCACCTCTTTCAAGTATGTTTTGAAATGAACGTGGGCCAGACGAGGAGAAAGCAAAGCCACCACTCGGAAACGCGCTGCTGAAAGGAAAAAGAGAACCCTGAACTCACAGATGTATCATTTGGGCCTCTCATTCATTCCTCCTGCACAGTGGGTGCTTATGTATCAGAAAGCAACTGAAGCCTCCACCCAGGAGTTTGGTGTGCTAACTTCAATTAATAAGTCCTAGAAATGAGTGATGCAAAGAGAAAAACCAAAGCCAGCCTGGGAAACTAGTAAGAGCATCTGGAGGAAGAGTCCCAGAGAAGGGGTAAATGCCAGCGCTGTGGCCACCATCCTCTGTGACAACACCAGCAGATGGGTAGCAAGTTAATGCAAATGAAAAGACCAGCATGAGTTGGAGAGATGGCTCCATGGTTAAGAGCACTGGATGCACTTCCGAAAGACCCAGGTTTTGTCCTCGGCACAACCGTTGGTGGCTCACAACCCTTTGCTACTCGGGTCCCAGGGAATCTGATGCTATCGACCCTCAGGCACTGGGCACGCAAGTGATACACATGTAAATATAGACAAAACACCCAAACACACAGGAAAAAAATTAAAGACCAGTATGATTTGTGGATGTCGTCCCAGGATGGGTGGTTTTGCAGAGCCATACTAAGCTGAGGAAAAAGAGGGTTCCACTGTCAATGAGCCCACTCTGATACTCTGGATACTTCTAAGAACTCTTGACAATTTACACTGTAAGATTTTAAAAAATGATTTATTTACTTTTATTTTGTGTGTATAGATGTTTTAGCTGCATGTATGTCTGCGTGAGGGTGTAAGGTAACGCGCAGTAATGGAACTGCATTTAGACTTTGTGAGCTGTCATGTGAGTGCTGGGAATTGAACCCAGGTCCTCCAGAAGAGTAGCTAGTGCTCTTAACTCCTGAGCCATCTTTTCAGTCCCTTTACACTGTAAGATTTATTCCTCGGCAAACTATGATGAGATCTGTGTGACCATCAGCATACGAGTCCCCTGGAGGCGTCTAATCCTAAACCAGAGCAGTGTGGCATTTAATCACCACCTCATGACCTACACAGAGTAATTATCCATAAAAACAGCCCCTTGCTTTTTAAAAAGGGACAAGGTGGCTCAGTGGGTAAGGTTGTTTGTCATCAAGCCTGATGAGTTGAATCCCCAGAAACCACACAGTAGGAGAGAACTAACACCAGCACACATGTCCAGGAACGCATGAACATGTCCACTCAAACACACGCGCGCGCGCGCACACACACACACACACACACACACAGTGAAGGTAAAGAAAAATAAACAGAGAAAAAGCAATGTAAGCGGAGCTCCAGACAAAGCTCTTTACAGTCTTTACTCTTTCCAAGGACTCATCCATAGCTAAGAGCTTTGTTCCTGAGCTACACACTTGGCCCAAAGTGAATCTTTTTTGGGGGGCGGGGACAGACTGGCGGGGGAGGGTTTCCAGTGTTTCTTTATGTAACAGCCCTGGCTATCCTGGAACTCACTCTGTAGACCAGGCTGGCCTTGAATTCAGAGATCCACCTGCCTCTGCCTCCTGAGTGCTGGAATTAAAGATGCGCACCATCACCACCACCTGGCAGTGAATAATTTTAAAAATAAGCGCATCATACGACATACAAAGTCCCTTCTAAATTCCCATTGCCAAAATGTAAGCCAGACCTGGTAAAAGAACCCTTTGTAAATCAGCAACACAAGATCGCCCCCTTGTGTCAAAGATCCTTCATTACACCCAGATCTTCAGGCCAAAGACCACACTTGGGACTCTCACCATTTCTTACAGAATATAGCTTTATTTATAGAATCTTACAAATAAAACACTTACAGTCCACATGACATAAGTTATTTTATTTTCTAATTCTTCTCGTAACACCTGAGTTATTTTTTTTTTTTTAAGAAAAGAAACACTGTGATGTAACTGTCTAGGGAACTTCAAATAAAATCCGTTCTTTTTGCAAAAGTCACCCAGCTTATCTGCATCTCTTTGGAAGAGGGCTCACTAAAACTGGATCCGTGGTGATCCAAACAGAGAAGCTGCTTAAACCCAGGGTGAAGGGTGACTGAAGAATGCTCCCCTTGCTGATACCAGACACCAGACACTAAAAATTGGGGGGAGGATTGGGCGACAGAAGGTGTGGTCAGGGATGAGGTGTGAGGTGACAGAGCCCTCTCCCTGGCTAAGGGTGTGACAAGCACTTTCCTTGCTAGCCTTAGCAGGAGGTGGCAAGTCTGCTAAACAACTTGCCACCCCTTGAACTTCTAATATACACAAAGGCTTAAAACAGTAAGTTCAACATTAGAAAGTCAAAAAAGTTCAGTGGGCACAACTTAAAATGCCGGGCAAATCTGTTGCCAAAAGCAACTAATCATCAGCTGGACTGGAGCAAACCCCCACTAGGCTCCACTTGAGTCTGAAGGATGCGGCCTTCTGCTCTGAAGAGGCTCCAGGGTTTCCCTTCAAAGGCAGCTGTCTGCACAAGAAAGTTCCCGAGCTCCTGTGAAGCACTCTATCTCATGTGTAAGGCTCTATTTTTAAGCTCTTCTAAACAAACTAAGCCACCGTCCTCCTTCAGCGTGAAGGGTACTCAAGGAATAATAGCATCTAGAGGGGAGTCTAAAATTAAATTATAATACACAAACATGAATTAAGCAAAGCAGAATCTTTCCATCTTTTTGGGTGGTGGTGGTACTGGGAATGAAATTCAGGGTGTCACACACACAGTAGGCAAAAGTTTTGCTACTGAGCCACACCCTCAGCCCACACATAAAATAGGATTAAGTTTTATGTTTTTATCTTAGTTTTGTCTTGCTGACACAGGATCTCACTACAGAGCCTAGACTGGCCTGCAATACACTCTGAAGCCCGGGTTGGTGTAAAACTTGCCTCCTAAGTGCTGAGATCACAGGTGTGAGCCACCACACCCTGCTCAGGCTTCGACTTTGTCCGTTTCTGTGAGCTCTGGAAGCAGATGTTGGAAAAGTAAAGCAGAAAAGACAGGGACCTGTCTTCAAGCAGCAGCAGCAATGACAGCGACAATAACATAAACCATTAGATTATGACATTGAAGGAACTGGTTCTTTGGTAAAAGTGGACCCTAATCCTACCAGGACTTGGTCCTGACATTCAGTCTAGAACCTTAACTGCTGAAGTTCCCTCTTCCTCTTGCCTTTTCTCAAGAGCGGGAGAGACGCCCAGCAAATCTCTAAGCTTCCCAGTTATGCTGTCAGGATTCCTGGTTTCAAACATGTATACATATGTTCACACACATATGTTCCATATCTGTGTTCATATATGTATATATATATACACATACACACACACACACTGCTTTTAATGGACAGTTTTCCCGCGGTGAGAACAGAAAGACTCAGGTGTTGGCAATGAACCAGTCATGCAAGCAATGGCCCCTGGGCTGTGACTGTGGGCACCACTAAGAAAGGCTCCGGGAGAGATTGGCTCCCCAAAGTAGCTAAGGAATCCACATTATCAATATGATAATAATAAATTAATTCACTTAGTGAACCTGGAGATTAGCTCCCCTGGAAGCCAGAGTTCTGAGGAGAGGGCTCCACAGTGTCTGAGGCTGGCCTGTGGTGTGAAATGACAAGCAGAACCATCTGTTTTCCTGGGCAAAAGAAAGCAGTTTACACTCAATTCAATTCAGGATCAATCTTGTTGTCTGGGGCCAGGGAGGAAGTGGGAGCTAGACAGTGTGCCCTTTAAAACCCATTGGCAGCAGTGACGTCTGCAGCCCTGACCTGAAGGTTTGACCTCAAGGTCCGGAGTTCCTTGGTATACAACTATTATTTCTGCAATTAGCAAGTCCTAAGTTTGGCCAGCACGGACTCCATTTCCGGTTACCTTTGTCACAATAAGGCATAAACAACTGCGTCCTGATTCTGGGTCAGGTTCTACTTGGCAGAAGTCTAGACCAGGGGAGATTAAATGTGCAGTTTCTCCTCGAATGCAAACACCTTAATGTGCTTCTGGTGAGGCATCTAAAAAGTATCTATCTAGAAAAGGAAGCCAAGAGGGTGTGTATGAAGATCAGGACAAAATGAATAGGGTTGGAGAAGACCTCTTGCCACTCCAGAGAACATCCACAGTGGCTCGCCTGGCTGACTCTGTGACACAGATGCTGCACACACCAGCATCCAGCATCCTAGAGGGGACCAGAGAGCACCAAGGGGACAGGATATCCACCGTCAGTTCTCCTTGTCCCTCAAAATGAACCGCTGCCTCATCTGCTCAGCGTGCCAGTCTCTTTCAGAGAACAGTTAACTGCGCAGACTGAGAACAAACGGGATTCCTATCTTCTGTCCTTTCTCTGTAAAAAACACGAGAACCCATGTCAAGACAGACTGACTTGAAGCCCAGGGTACACACATTCAGAATCACAGGCTCCAGAGCTGGAAGCCACCCTGATATTTCTAACCACACCATGACCATTGGCTTTGTTTTTACATTGTAAAAGATTCACCATCTCTCAGCGCTTCCTCCAAGAGAAAGAGACAGACGAGGGTGACCAGAAGGAAGAGAGGCGTGTCCTACACGAGGCATTTCAGTTCCAGAATCATCTGTGGAAAGGGTTGGGGAGACGGTTTGAGGCACTACCTAGAGAGTCCCAGGGCAGGTTCTTCCCAGGACAGAACGTTTTGAAACAGCTGACATCTGAATGCAGGCAGGCAGTGTGTGCCAGTTTGTAAAAAACTGCCTCATCCATGATGCTCCATGGATGCTGAGTCCTCACGCCAGGGACATAAGGCCCAGAGTCCAATGTGCAATGCCACTGGCTCCCCACCGGCAGGGTCCTACCCAATCTGAATCTGCCCTGAATACATCGTGAGGACCAGCATGATGGAGAAGCCGGTCAGGAGGCCAAGATTTTGGATGACAAAGGGGACCAAGAAGCTGTCCTTCCTTTCGTCCTCTTGGCAGACCTCGTTCATCTCCGGGAACTGAGAAAGGAGAGAAAAATGTGAGAGTTACGGTTTCTATTGTCATCTTACCAATGGTGGCAACCGGGACAAGTTATGGTTCGACTCCAATTTCTGGTGGTGGTGTTTAGGGTTCTGGTGACTTCTCTGGAGGAAGTTAAGTCATTGGGGGCATTATCTTTGGCCGTTCCCTATAGCTTGACAATGTGGCTGCCAGAAGGAAGACCCGAACAATGCCAACACCAATGGCTGTGTCAGTGTGGATCGGGGGAAACCTCACAAAGCCCCTATAGATGAAGAATTATAGACAATGACTACTCAGGGAGGGAGAATCAGACTTCCCCAGGGATGAGTCCTCTAATTGGATATCAAATGCTCATAATACATACAAGCACCACTAAATGGACACAGCAGTTAGCATATGTTCGTGTGTGTATAATATATATGTATTACATATATATATATCAATAATAATTAGCAAAAAAGAGGCTATGAATTTGAGAGGGAGCAGGGTGGAGAGGATGACATCAGAGGAGTTGGAGGGAAAAGAGGCAAATGATGCCAATACAGTGCTCATGTATGAAATTGTCAAAAAAATTTAAAACTTAAAAAAAGACATAGTTTACCATTATTTGTGATAGATTATAAGTAAATTCTTTCTCTTTCACTCTTTCTTTTTGCCTACACATTACACCTCTTCTACCCAATTTAAATAAGTACCCTGGACTGAGCACAATCAACTTTCCTTAGTGACATGGTAACATTGGGACCAAAGTTCTCCCTTTAAAATCCAACGATGGGGGCTGCAGAAATGGCTCAGCGGTGAAGAGCACTGGCTGTTCTTCCAGAGGTCCCGAGTTCAATTCCCAGCAACCACATGGTGGTTCACAAGCATCTCTAGTGGGATCTGATGCCCTCTTCAGACATAAAGGCATACATGTGGATAGAGCCCTCATATACATAAAATCAGTTAATTAAAACAAAACAAGCAAACAATGACTCCCTGGGATAGTTTACAGCTGTGCGCCCAGCTCCTGGGCAGCTGAGCAAGACTGCAGTGACTTCAAGGCCAGCCTGGACTAAAAAGAGACTCTTGTCGCAAACACACACAAAGAACCCTAATGCTGCCTTGAAAATGTTGATTCTATTATTTTAGATTTTTAAAAATTTACTTGATGTATATAGGTATTTTGACCGCACGTATGTCTGTGTGCCACATGGGTGCTTGGACCTTTAAGGGACAGAAGAGGTCGGATCCCCTGGAACTGTAGCTGCAGATGGTTCTATGTCAGTATATATGGTTGCTGGGGATCAAACCTGGGTTCTCATCAAGAGCAGCCAGTGCTTTTACACCTGAGTCATCTCTCCAGCCCCGAACTGTTACATCTTAAATCAGTGAATCATGTGGCGTGTGAAAAATACCTCAATAAAACTGTTATTAAGAACGAAAATCGGGCTGGAGAGATGGCTCAGTGGTTAAGAGCATTGCCTGCTCTTCCAAAGGTTCTGAGTTCAATTCCCAGCAACCACATGGTGGCTCACAACCATCTGTAATGAGGTCTGGTGCCCTCTTCTGGCCTGCAGGCATACAAGCAGACAGAATACTGTATGCATAATAAATAAATAAATGTTAAAAAAAAAAAAAAGAACGAAAATCATGGGCTGGCAAGATGGCTCAGTGTGAAAGAGACTTACTGCCAAGGATGAAGCCCTGAGTGTGAGCTCAGGAACCCATAAAGAAAACCAACCCCGCAGGCTGTTTTCCACAAGAATGAATTTGCACCCATACAAAAATCAATGTAAAGAGAATTAAAAACAAACATTCTAACTTGTGCCCTTTCCCTCCTATTCAAGGGTCAATCGTAAACCACATGGCACACTTACCATATCCGCTAGAGCAATATACAAGAACATTCCTCCAGCCAGTGCAAAAATCCAGTTGGCAGAGAAGTGACTTCCAGCCAGGATGCCAAAGGCCAGACCCACGTAGCAGCAGCAAGCAGAAAGGAAGTTGAAGAAGAGAGCCTGCTGGATGCTCATGCCAGCATTGAGCAGGATAACAAAGTCCCCTACAACAGGGATGGGAATAGGAAGGGAGCTGAGTCAGGACACGGAACACTATTGGATGAGACTGCTTCAACTATGGATGAAGTGTGGGTTAAAATCACAAACTCAAAGATGGTCCTGGGATGAAGGCACCTCCTCTTCCAACTCTGGCTATGGCCTCCCAGCACGGGAACTGGAAATAATTTATAAAGTTTGGAAGTACATAAATAACCAGTAGCGGCCTCATTGCTCCCCACATAGAGGCTGGAAATAACCCACGGGATTTTAAAAGTAGATGGCCAACTAGCAATGGCCTCGTTTCTTTTTTGACTGAGGGAGCGTGAAATAAAAATAGCTCCCTTTCTCCTAAGGGATGGTACACTCAGGAAACAAGACTGAGAGAGGGAGAAGTTAGTCACAAGCCAGTAAATGCCAAAGTTAGGACCCTGAGGTATTGCTGAGTCTTGAGTCCCAGCTTCTTAGTCTTCCTTGGTAAAACTATATATATATATATACACATACATGTATGTATGTATGTATGTATATCCTTAAGCTCTGGTTTTCTATTTCATTCACCTGCCACTCTTTAAGAGACTCCCAGCTTCTGCAGGAGGACAAAGACATAGAATATGATCATCTTCACGGAGTGGCCAGAAAGGTGTATGGTACCTGGTGAGTCCAGCATTTGTTTGCTTATGATATCCTAGATGATTCTAAAAGGCAGCAGCAGTTACTGACCACAGTACACAGGTGAGAACATTGAGCCACAATATATGGGGCTCATGGGATAAAAATCTTCCTGCGAAAGTCTTCCCCACTCTAAGCTGCACTCTACCCAGCTGTTTTATTTTGCAAGTCAGACAAAACACAGCTGAGGTGAAAGAAGAGGCAACCAGGGACAGGACACATGAAGGGAGTCACAGACAAAAATGGAGACAGCTGACCCAGAGGGTTAGGAAGTGTGTACTCACCCAGCTCGTGTGGGAATTCCTCACAAAGAATGGCCACCGATGTGCTGATGCCTTGGAAAACAGACACGGTGAAGGAGGCACCAATTGCCAGGCCATCGATGAAATTGTGGAGACCATCGCTCAGGGTGATCATCCAAGCCAGGGTACCAATATCAGAATATCGGACGCCTTTGAGCCAGTAGCAAGCACTCTGAGATGCCTGCAGGTCCTAGGAGAAAGCATATCCCAGTGGACTTGAGAGGACAGGTGACTCCAGTAAGCCTGACTCATAAAGGCCATGGCTTCCTAGAGACTCCCGGAGGGGCTGGCGGCTACTGACCTGCACAGACATGGAGCTTACGATGACCTTCTCGTCCGTGCCAGGAGCCTTGCCGTCCAGCTCACTGCTGCAATGCTGAGGAATCATGTGGTCCAGGTCCCCGTTCTGCAGCTTCTCCATCACACCCTCCTCTTGGTCCTTCTTGGAAGGAAGAGTCTCGGAGGTAAAATGGTTATGTCCGTGATGGTGCTAGAGAACGGAAAGGGATCGGTGTTACTGAGCAAAACCACTAGCCCAACACAGCACTCACTCAGAGGAAGCATGCTAAGGCCGGGAAAGATCTCAGTCCTACATCCCAAGGAAACTAAGCAGGCCGCATGTGGGAATATAGGGAAAAGACAAGGACTTCCTATTAGACAAAGAAGTAGTGTCTTGATGTCATCACCAGTGAAGTGAACACTACTTTCAGTACTTAGATTCCTACTTCAAGATGACCGCTTGCATTCAACTCTAATAGGCAGTGACCCCATGCCAGGCACCGGAGGCCTCTTATTGGAGTTATACTAGTCAGTGCTGTTCCTGGATGTATGTTACCAAGCCTCTATACTGGCTTCCACAGAGAGACTGCCGGGCTTACCCTGTAATGCTTTCACACACTGCATACCTCGCTGACCCATGTCAGTGTTTTCTGAATTTAGAGTTTCCCCTGGAACATTCCATTGCTACTCCCTGGGCCTCACCTCATTTTTCTGCTTCAGGAGCATCTTCAGGATCTTCTCTGTAAAAAAGAAAAGGTAGAAGCCCCCAAACACCACCGCAGACTTGGAGACATAATTGTCCTGAGGGTTGAAACCAAACGCCTGTGGGCCCAGGAAAAGAGAGTGAGTCTAAGGAAACAAGTCTTCATCGCTCCCCGTTACCTGCTTACCGAGCTCTCCACTCTAGAAAAGAGGCGGCCTGGGGAGCTCTGCTGTCTCGCCAGCAAAACCTAACCTTGACATTCCCCAGATCTGCCAGTACTAGCTGGGTGGGTGGGTATTCTCTTCTGATAACAAAGGACAGACCAGTTTTTTAGGATTTTCTGACCCTGGGGCTTGGAACCAGGACCTTATGTGTGCTCAGGTCTAACGCTCTACCACTAAGTTACATCTCCAGCCCATATATATATATGTGTGTGTGTGTGTGTGTGTGTGTATATGATATAAATCATGTTATCATATACCCATGATATAAATCATATACATCCATATGATATAACAATTTATATATATATGTGTGTGTGTGTTTATGAATGTACATGTGGGTGCCTGAATAGGCCAGAAGAGGGCATCAGGTCACCTGAGCCTGGAGTTGTAGGCGGCTGTGAGCCATGTGTATGCTGGGAACCAAATTCTGGTCCTCTGAAAGAGCAGCAAGCATTCTTAGCTGCTGAGCTATCTCTATAGCCTTGAACGGGAGAAAAGACACTGCAGGTAACTTTCTACTTTGTTTCTGGTGGTGGTGGTGGTGGTCTCTTTTGAGATGGGATCTCATTCATCCTAGGCTAGCCTCAAACGCACAGCAGTCTCTTACCTCAGACCCCTAGGTGCAGGATTATAGACATGCGCTACCATGCCCAGCTTGACTCTCCTTCCTTCTGTTTTTGACTAGGTGTCACTACATAGACCAAACTATCCCAGACTCAGACACCAGCCTGCCCTACCGCCCCAGCGCTGGGGACTGGAGGCTGCTTTTCTCTTTTAATGAGGACACTGCCTTAATTTCTGTCAGTACTTAGCCACACAAGCACTCAGCCATCAAATTCCACATTTAAAGGGAGGCCACTTGCATTTATTTTTTTGCCTCATCCAGTGTCCCTGGTTGATCTGCCCATAAATACAATGGGAAGTGGTTTAGTTATGATTGCTAAAAAAAGGAAATCCATTCTGGTTCCACAGCAAGAATTGCAGCATTTTCCTGACCACAGAGCCTTGAGAGGACCACAAATCAAATAAATAAATAAAGGCAGCTACATCCCTGCAGGCATCCATCTTGGGTGGTGTAAAGCCAGGCCTACTCACACATGTCTGCTGTTTCCTCAGTTCAGGAGGATGAGGTGGGAGAATCCCCCCAGCCCGGGAATTTGAGGCTAGCCTGCCCAACAAAGATTCCATCTCTTTCGAACACAGTAAAAGAATGAAGTGGAGGGTATGTTTCTTTGAGTTCCTTCTGGAAACTTCACTTATTAAATAAGGAAGAGAGCAAAGCATCCATTGGCACAGAAGACAGGAGTCGCCAAAGACCTGCCCTAAGCCCGGCTCCTGGTTTATGGTGCCAAGTGTCCAGTGGCCTGTTTGTCTCTTCTCTAACAGAGAACAGGCTCATTAAAAACATCATTCCCAGCACTCAGGAGGCTGCGGCAGGAAGACAGGACATCTGAGACCATGGAGTGAGACTGCCTCAGGAAATAAACTCCAGCCAAGTGATGGTGGTGTGTGCCTTTCGCCCCAGCACTCTGGAGGTAGAGGTAGGCAGATCTCTGAGTTCGAGGCCAGCCTGGTCTACAGAGTCAGTTACAGAACAGCCAGGGCTACACAGAGAAACCCTGTCTTGAAAAACACAAAAGACAAAAATTAATTAACTAAAAATGAAAAATCCCTCCAGCTCTCTCTGGAACAGGACACAGACAGACGCTGATCCTCCTGACCGGGAACTCCAAAGGCAAGCGCTTTTCCTTCAGGTGTTTAAAGCACTTCACTCAGTCACGGCCCTCTAGCACCATCTAAGAGACCAAAGCTCTGCATTCAGGTGAGCTCTCCTGGAGAAGTGGTACACCCCAGGGGAAAAAAGCAAAGAAAAAGAGCCAGAGGGGGAGGTGGGATTCCAGAGCACGGGACCCATCGGACTCATGGGCAGCGGCCTCTTGTCAGGTCAGACTCTGGGGGTAAAACATGACTAGGTGGACAGGTATCACAGCTGCTCCACTAGGAACACAAAGCAATACTGTGGAAAACACAGTGCTCCAGAAGCATGTGAAATTGTCTCTTGCCTTTGCTCAGGCCTGTCAGACCACCTACAGTGAAATGCCTTGTGCTTATTATATAATTAGCAGGTCTACTAAATCAGATGGAATGTCTCCGAAGCTTCAATATCTCCCAGGCTTCAAAACACTGACGCCCTTCTCTTCTGTGGAAGATCACCCACATGAAGGTTCCACAGACATTCTGTTTCCTCTGGTCTCAAACTCCTTACCAAAGTTTTTACTGAGACCTGTGGATTCTGTTGTGTTTTTGTTTCTTGAACCAAAGACACACACTGAGAGTCAGAGCTATATTAGCTTGCTTTTCTTTTCAAATATATATATATATATGTTACGTGTATGAGTGTTTTGTCTGTATGTACATATGTGTGCCACAAGTGTGCCCGGAGCCTGCAGAGGCCAGAAGAGGGCTTTGAACCCTTTGGAACTGGAGTTAGTTTGTAAGCTCCGTGTGGGTGCTGAGAATCAGACTAGAGCCAGGTCTTAACCACTGAGCCATCTCTCCAGTCCCAAGTTGCACTGACTTTGCACTCAACAGTCCCAGCACTTTGGAGGCACTGGTGCCTTTGAGGTCAATCCTACTGTTTGCCATTATATACAAAGAACAGAGAGGAGAGTGGCTAGTCCAGGGTGTAGGATCCAGAGACAGGAAGGATAATATTTCAACCTAGTTCTTCAAGTTCTCCTAGCGCCTGCCTTGGCCCTAGTTTTCCTTTCCAAACAGAAAGGACCTTGGGGGCTAGGACCATGTAAGCGGAGGGGCCTCCCCTGTGCCTACTGTCCCCTAGCAGACAGGGGATGCTTTGGGACGAGTGCTGCAGCTTGCCATACCTCGGGGATGAGCTGGAAGAGGGCGTTGGAGTAGAGGGTTCCAATCGCCAAGGCTATGAAGTAGAGCAGCAGCCTCTTGTAAAAAGTCTTCTTCATGAAGGGCACCACGCTGGCCCCCATGAGGGAGCAGAGGGAGATGACGGTAACGCAGAGGAGACCGTACCCCCACACTGCCAGCCCACCCAAGACAGGGAGCAAGGCAACCACCATTAGAGAAAGGAGGTGGAGAGGAGAGTGTGGGTATTAACGAAGGAACCCAAAAAGAAAAACCAGAGACAAGTAGGGAGGGAGAGAGAAATGGGAAACTTGTTAGCGATTCGAGTCCAATGCAATTTCCTTTAATCAATGCAGGAGGGTATGAGGAGAAATCTGAGGTGACCTTGGAACCCTGTGACTACTGCCCCTGCTCCTGAAGTGGCCTGGGTAATATCCATCAGCTGGTGTGACCGGAAAATGGCAGAATTATACGTCATCACACACCACTCTGTGCTCAGGGCCAGCACAGACTCTGGGTTCAAGGTCTTCTAACAGTGCACAGAGGCAAATGGAAGGAAAATGTTTGGTGTGCCACTGGCTTTGCTACTGTATATTTAAGCCATGTCACAGAGGCACACGTGACACCACCCAGGAATGGTCTGATTTGTGCAAGACATAACAAAGCCATGTGCAGGGCAGAACAGGTAAGACTCACTGCCCATCGGATTTGGTTTCTGAGCACTTGTGTTTGTTTGTTTCTATTTGCTTTGAGAGACTCGGTGTAGAAAGCAGAGTTCCAAGACCAACCCATCCTAGAAATTTATTTCAAATGCATTTTCCAAGGTGACACACTCCGGGTTGTGAGCACAGCCCTCAGGAAGGGCTGGCACAAAACCGTACCAGGATGGCAACCCTCGTGTGACCCAAATGGCGGAACATGGACAATGGCAATAGTGCTGGCCAAACAGACAATGAAACAGTTCATTTCAAATCCTTTTAAAAAATTAGTAAATTCAATGAATGGAGCTAAAAAAAAAAATAGCCCAAGATGAGGTCTCCCTTGGGAAGAACTTTCTAGATCCATGTGGACTTTTGAGACTGTTAAGGGAGCTGACCTGCTCAGTTCTTCCCTTGTGATGAAGGAGGAAGCGGATGGGGCATGGCACCCCAGATGGAGGCTTCCCTGGGTCAGTCTCTTGGTTGAGGAGGGTGGGCAAGCCAACGACATGAGTTTTTATGAAAGCTTTCCCACCACCAAAGGGGTGCACATGACTGGGCACAAAAGGTGGGCAGGCTGTCAACTTGGGCCTTATTTTGTAGCTCCTCAGTGATGACGATTGAAAAACAGAATTACTGAACATTTCAAAACAGTGGGGTGAGTTACCAGCAAGCCAGACCTGTCAGGGAAAGATCAAGATGCAAGGTACCAACAATCAAGCTTCTCTTTCTGTACTGCATTTGTTTTTCAGTTTGTTTCGTCTTGGTGGGAACAACATATTTGCTAAGTTGCCCCAAAGCTGTGATCCTCATGCCTCAGTGCATGGGCTGCCACAGTGGCCTTAGTTACAAACCGGGCTCAGGCTTTCCAGGCCAGTTTTCCAGGGGCGCTGTAACCTCCCTCCCTTTCACCTCATTTCTCACGGATGGTCCCCTGGATTTCTCTTAGAATACCGGGCCTGCCTTGTACACCTCACCCACAAACTGCAACTTTCCTTTGGACTCCTGAAAGTGAGGGTTCTGGAATGCAGCCAAAACAGATCCCCAAGAAGGGGCACACATGTTAAGGACCTTGCATCTGATGTCACCTGAAGAGGCCAGAGGCCAACCTGAATGAACAGAGGCATGAGAGTAGTTATTGGACCCCCTGATATGAAGAGTAAATTCATTTTGGGGGTGGCAGTTATCGGGTATTTAGAGTACAGAGGGAGAACGTCAGCCAGAGGAGGGCTCGGCTGGGGCAGCCCAGGAGGAGTGAACGCGCGCCTATTCTACTGCACCTCTGGGATGAGCTGGAAGAGCGCGTTAGAGAGCAGCGTTCCAATGGACAGGGCGATGAAGTAAGTGAGCACACGGCTGAAAAACGCTTTCTCCGTGCATGGCAGGACCAGGACTCCCAGGAGAGAGGCCAGGTTAATCAGTGAGACACTGAGGAACCCAAAGCCCCACACTGTGGAGGAACAAGAACAGACGAGGGCCTCCATTACTGAGGGCGGGCACTTCCACTGCTGAGAGCCATATAGGCACACAGAGATCCAGCAGCACCTCAGGAAATATCTGGTGACTCCATCTCTTGCTAGGGGAAGTCTCAGAAAAAATGATGTCAATGCGGCTGTCAGAGCAGCTTGCCTTTTAGAGGAAGAGACTGGAGACCCAACATGGAGGAGTTAAGTACCATGACTTAGACAGTACATGTTCTTATGATGACAGCATGTTAGGTCTGGTAGCCCTTGCTGCCTCTATGACTTCAGAAAGGCTCTCAAGGACTCAGACAGGGTGAATCCACTCTAGCTAGATGGGTGGTACTAGGAGGCGGGGATAATGAAGTAGCCAAGGGAGGTCATAAAGGTTGGCACTCTTATGGTTTAATGAAAACAAAGAGTTTCACATGCTGGCCACGGCCCAATGCCCTGTGTTCACGAGCCAGTCCACCCAGGGTCTGGCAATGCAGTGGCCTGGTGCACATGTCAATCATCAAACTCAACTATCACTCCATTCCCCATCCGCTCCTTACTTACCTTCAATGGCACTAGGCTTCCCCTCCTCTGACTGCTCATTTTCCTCATTCTCCTGGTTTTGGGAGGTGCAAGCCCGGGAATCCAACTGCTGAAGGATGGTGGGGCAGAACTCCTGAAACTCACTCATCCCGATCTGTGAATGCTCGCTGAAATTGTGGGCAGCGAAGAGGTCTCCGGAGCTAAAGCACTGAAACAAAAGGGGGGGGCGGGGGGGCCTCTTAGACGCTAAAAGTCGTGCCCTGCCCTGCTAAGCAGCAACGCAACCCTTGGAGAAATAAGGAGAAAATGGACGCAGCCAAGTTGCAGCGACTCTGGAAGACTCATCTCCAGGGATGAGATGAGTAAGGAAATCCCCACACTTGAAAAGGTCAGCCACCATCAAGGCGAATGCTTAATACGCACAACTGTAAATGGCTGCAGGAAGAGGTTTGGAACCCTAACCCCAACTACTTCAGCTCAAAACTGCAGCTTCCAAGGATGTTTGGCTACAAAGCGAATTCAAACCCAGCCTGAATAGCTCAGCAAGATGCTCACTCAAAGTGAAGAAAGAATAAAGTAAAAAGAGTGCTGAGGGATGCCATTCAGGCATAGCATGCGTCTAGTATGCACCCAGAAGGTCCAGGTCAATCCTACTGGGGGCAGGGGTGGCAGTGAAGGACAAGATTCCAATCATGTGACCAGGGTGTCGTTTCAGACACCAAATTTGGCTGCCTGTCACAACAGCCCAAGGAACTATTCTGCTAAACTGCAGATTCTAGAAACTTCTGTTGGGAGTATGGACATGTGATGATTAGCAATCATAGGTACCCGTTGCGACCTTGGGGAGTCTTGCATATCCTGGGAGACCAAACTTGTGGCTCACCCCATTCCCCCTCTTTGTGCACATCTGCGTACCCCTGAGAGTCAGCCCTCTGCGAACGCTGATAATATAAAGACCTATATTTAGACCTATAAAGTTTAAATGCTACACTCTATTGACCCAAGAGTACTGCTGCAGACCCTAAAGCCCATGTGACACACTCGACCTCCCCAGGGATGCTGACACTTGTCACGCTCGAGCAACTCTGCATGCATGCTACACAATGCCTCGTCCACTTTCTCCTTTCAAATCCCAGCCTATTCATCCTTCTAGGTGTGGCTTCGGCACACCTCATATGCACAAGCCCTCAACTGTTCTGGCACCTTTGCTTCTGTCTCACAGACAAACCCCATAATTACAGCGCCATCCACAAAAATGTGGCACTTTGTTTTCATTCCAGCTAGCTGAGCTCACTCAACCATGGTATATGAGTCCCCTGCAGGAGCAGCCGGTGCTCTTAACCATGGAGCCCCTTGACTGTGACTTGTGTTTCTTACTTCCCAATGCTCTGTCTGAGCAACAAAGCAGAATATAAGGACTTTGCTGGCTGATCCCTATTGAGTCGCCACAAATAGTCCCAGATTCTGTCTGAGTAGCTGTGATAATATGGAAGAACACAGAACCAAGAGGTAAAAGCCCTGGGTTTTAGCTGAGACTACAGACAAGACCAGCAAAAGCCTGAGTCTAGAGTCTCAGTCCCCATCCCAGGATGTTTTCATGAAAACAATTCTTCCTGCATCTGAAGGGACTGTGAGGTGCATCTGGTGCGGTGTGGGAACCATAAACTCCACTGGATGTGCTGTCCTGGGAGTCATGGTCTGTGAGCAGTGGCCCAGGTGCAGCTGCACACCAACACGCAGGCAGTCAGGTGGCCTCCCTCACTGGACATACAGATGTGTTGATCCCCACAAAGCGTACCTGTAAAGAGAAGCCTTACCGTGGAGAGGTTCCTGTGTCCTTCCTTGGGCCGAGTAACGTTATCCCGGTCCACTCCCACGTCCAGGTTTTTGAGCAAGGTCTTCAGCTGCGGCAGCGTAAGGCTGTCATTCTCCCCATAGCGTTTCATGAGATCTTCCAGGAAGGAGGTGGCGCTGAGGGGTGGCATGGTAGCAGAGGAGGCCTGAGTCTGGGGGGCAGTTCTCCATATGCCAAAGAGCACCAACAGGAGGCAGCTAGGGAGGGTGCAGAGCAGGGGCTTCATGGTGGCCAAGTACACCTAGAAGAACACAAAACCAGGTGAGGGCAAAGTCTCTCTATCTCTTCCGGCAACACTCAAGTGACTTTCAACTCCTCACCCACGTGCCAAGGACAAGGGTCCCGTTCCCTCAGACTCTAGTAGGATGAACATGAAAGTGTGACTTGGCCTCCCTCTCCACGTGCTCTACCTGGCTTTGGAGAAGTCCTTCTTTCAAAGGGGCAAATGACAAGAAAAGGGACATGTTGGGCATTGGGAACATGCCTCCCATCACCAAGGAGGAAGAGGCAGGAGGATTAGGAGTTCAAGGCCAGTTTCAGCTACACAGTGAGCTTGGGAACCTGTTCCCTGAATAGGGAGACGTAGCGGTAGAGAGCTTTCTTCAGGTGCCCATGCTCCTGTAAGAAACCCTAATAAAACTCATTGAGTCAAAACTCACACACACATACCAAATGGAGAAAGGGGTCCAGTTGGGAACAGAAAGGGACTCAACAGGAATGAGACAAGAGGGGTACTGGAGAGTGAGTGCAGTCAGAATGCATTATATACATACATAAAATATCTTAATGGAGCCCATTACTGTGTATAATTACATGCAGTAATGGGTTTCATTATGCTAATAAAAATGGATTGTTTTCTGTATTTGGGTATTTTGGCAGCATCTATGTCTATGCACCATGTGCATACCTAGGCATCCCCAGAGACAAGAGGAAGAGTATCAAACCCCCTGGAACTGAAGTTATGGACAGTTGTGAGCCCCATGTCGGTGCTGGGTCCTTTGCAAGAGCTGTCTCTCCAGTCCCTATTAAAAAGTTTTAAAAATAAGAAAAACAGCCAGGAGTGGTGGCACAGGACTTTAATCCCAGCACTCGGGAGGCAGAGACAGGTGGATTTCTATGAGTTTGAGGCCAGCCTGCTCAACAAACTGAACTCCACAGAGAACCCCTGTCTCAAAAAACAAAAAACCTAGAATAAAGAAGATAGAAGAAATGCTTACACTCTCTGTATAATATTGAGACTGTATATTTAATAAAGAAGATAGAAGAAATGCTTACAATCTCTGTATAATATTGAGACTGTATATTTAAAAGCTCAAGCTGGGTGTGGCAGCATGGACTTATAATCCCAGCTCTCAAGAGGCTAAGGCAGGCAAATCACGAGTCTGGGCTACACAGTGAAACTTTATTAACAGTGCAGAAAAGTTTCCCTAAGGTGCAAGAAAAGCCCTGGTTCTATGTCCAGAACTGCAGAATACAACATAAAGACCTCATGTTCGAAGGACTAAATCACAGAATTTATCTTATTTCTAGAATTTACATATTTCAGACCTTATCCAGACTTACAGGATTTACTTTAATTAATGCAATTTTTAAAATAATAACAAAAAGTTAGGCATTGGATAGACAGCTTAGTGGTTAAGAGCATTTGCTGATCTTGCAGAGGATCAGGGGTCAGCCCTCAGCACCCACAGGGCAGCTTCAGTCGTCTGTAACTCCAGTTCCAGGGGTCTGGTGCCCTCTTCTGGTTTCCATGGGCTTACACTCAGTACTTAATGTCAAGCAAGCAAACATTTGTACACTTAAAATATAAATAACACTTAAAACTCAGAGATACACCTGCCCCTGCCTCCCTCCAGAGTGCTGGGACTAAAGGTGTGTGCCACCACAGCCCGGCTATAATAACAAATTTTAAAGCAGAATTATTTCATATAGTTAAAAAAAAAACTGAGAAGGAACAAAGACAAATGAGAGCTGGTTACAATTTTCCTGTTAATCATTTACTTCCCTTAGTACAGTTATAACTTAATTAGTGACATCAGCAAACACTGTAGATGCCAGCCCAGTAGAATGCTATCACTGGGATGATCTCCGCCCTGGGGAGGGGATCCAGCAGCAGCTGTTTCACAAGCTGCTCCACCTCTGTCCAGAGGAGCAGAGATGGTTAAGAACCAGGGCTGCCTGAACCCTGACCCTGCTGCTTACACACAGTGTGATGGTGGGTTAGCCCTTAACCGGAAACATCACAGAACAATCCAGGGCAGATGACCAGAGCCACAGCTTGAATTTCCACACTGTTGCCTACAAGAGAAAAGGCACTAAGCAAGTCACTTGGCCTCACCTACCTTCATTTTCTCATCTGTCAAGGCGGGACCCACCTCACTGGATGACCGCCAAAATTTAAGGACCAAAGTGATGGTGAGGTTTTTTTTTTTTTTTAAAGCCACTAACTACCTGAACTGAGATATCAAAATGTGGCTCTACCAGTTCAGACCGACCTATGTTATATAGTAACAAAAAAGGAAAAGGAGAAAGAGGGGCAACCCCTGAAAAAAGGCTTGGCACTATAGCTCAGCCGAAGAACATGGGCCTCATATGTACAAGGCCCTGGATGTAATCCCTAACACTGGAAAAGAGGCCAGGTGTGGCTGTGTAAGCCTTAATCCCTTGGGAGGCAGGCGCAGGTGAATGGTCTATGTGAGTTCAAGGTCAGCCTGGTCTACATCCTGAGTTCCAGGATAGCCAGAGCAAATAGTGAGATCCTGCCTCAAAAAAGAGAGAAGAGGAATGAGAACGGGAAAAAAAAAGACAAAAACTAACCAGGTAGACAACAAAAATCTGGCTAGAATCATTCAAAGACAAGATTGCTCTCCCAACATTTACTTTCAGCTCAGACATGAACCTATTAAGGAAACTGTCACGGGACCCTGTAACTAACTTCGCTTACATTCAGCTAAGACGCACAACTCTGGCACCCTGTCAGTCACACAAGCCTCAAAACACCTAAGGGTACTCTGGCTTTAGATCCCACAGATGGGACACAAAAGCTGGGGACCAAAAAACCCATCATTCTTCAGTCAGGAGGTAGAAGCAGACAGATTTCTCTGACCTCAAGGCCCACCTGCGCTGTATAGCAAGTTCCAGGTCAGCCTGGGCTACAGAGTAAGACCCTGTCTGAAATAAGTAAGTAACCAAATAAATAAGAAATTTTTGAGGGTTGCTCTTCGGTGGACTATCCTTTTTGCCACACATCTAGAAGGACCAGACAAGGGCACAAAAGGCAGCCTTGCAACTCAGTACTCTGGATTCACCGAGAACCAGGTTAATCTATGCTTTGAGGAGTGGATCTTAGGCAAAAATGAGACTAAAACCCACTGTTCAAAAGAAGGGCTTTGTTTGGCAGGGTGGCACATGCCCATACTCCCAGGATTTGGGAGACCAAAGTAAGAGGACCAGGAGTTGGGCCAGCCTCAGCTACACAGTGAGTTCAAGGCCAGCCTGGGCTACAGGAGGCCCTCTTTCAACAAAGAAAAATGGAGGGAGGAAGGGAGGTTGCCTATCCAGTCAGCTAGCTGTGAGCTCTCTATGCTCTTCGCTGTCAGCATGAGGGCTGGGTGTGTGAGGGCGGAGGTCAAAGCAGAGCTGGCGAGCAGTTAGCCTTTTCCAAGGGCAGATCTCGCCACACCTCTGGCATTCACTTACTGCTCCCTTCAAAGACGCTGGGAAAGGTATCCCTACGTAGCAGGTAAGGAAGCTGGGATCTGGAGGCTAGCAAATGAGATCCGGAGGCAGCAAAGTCAGAAACTGAATTTTTCATGAACTGAAGTCAGGTCTGAGTGTGGGCTCGGCATGAAAACAGTGCATGCCCAGGATGCCATGGAGAACCAAGGAACTAACTCTGCAGGCTTCCACACCGAGATCTGCCAATTTCTGTCCACTGGGGACCCTAGATCCAGGCTGGGGACAGCCAGGGTGCTGTCGAGACCAGGCTGCCTTACGGGACTCCTGCTGCAGAATCCTAGAGCACTGTTCCTACCTCAAATATCTTTCTCAAGTTTCCCTTCAGCAACTTCAAAACACTACTAAGAAGGAAACAGACGCACTTCAATTGTGGGCGCCACAGGGTGATGTTACTTTGGCAGCTCCACCTGGATGGGCATTCAGGTAGAGGTTGGCATTTATGATGGAATGTTTTTCTCGTGTCCTAGTGGCCCCTTGATCCCTTCCCATAGCTTTGAGGGCAGCCTGCAATGCTAGAGAACTGGCCCCTTCTGGCTGTGCCAGAACCCAAGCTTGGGGCTACTGGTGTTTCTCCAGGAAACCTCTTCCCTCGCCCGCTGCTGGCATGGCTGCTCCCTTCTCTAGAAAGCACTGCCAGGGCTCTGAGGTGCAAACCAGCACCTGCAGGTGGGAAGACCCAGTGAGCAGAGCTCTGTCACCTGGCCCAGCCCTAGAGCTCGTCTCACCAAGAGTAAGGGAGCCTCAACACAACCGGGGCAGTTAGGAGTCCTTGTCCAGAATTCTAGGAACTGCTGAGGGCAATACACACTCAAGTGCTCCTGGCCGTTCGGTACGCATGAAGGGCGCTTTCTGCTACAACAGAGATCTGGGTATCTTTTCTGTTTGCCCTTTCTTAACTGTTAAGTTATTCTTAGGGGGGAAAATGTTTATAGAAGACTCTTTCAAATTAGCCAGGCATGGTGGCTCACATTTGTAATCTGAGCGCTTGGGAGACAGTGGCAGGAGGATTGCTACTGGATCGATATAATTGAATTCCAGGCCAGCCAGGGCTACATAGGGATGCGAGCATGTGAGAGCCCATACGTGCATGCATACACACACTCATGCATGCACACACACCACAAAACAAAAAGCAGTAAATAACAAAATCCAAATACCTTGGAGGAAATAAAAGAGGCAGAAAACACACACAGCTCTTACCAGAGGCCCTCGCTCTGCGGTCTCAGCCCCACGCCTGGCGGAACAGGAGCCACTGCAGTCTTCCTAGGGAGCTGAGCCAGAGGCACCAGGAAGACTGGGGCAGAGGGAAGGCTCCAGTGTGTGGCCACTCAGCCCAGGCCCTACCCACTACAGAGTCACTGGAGTTCCTCCCCTCTGACTACTGGGCTCAGGGTCGAAGTGAGTTATCCTAAAGCCTCAGGCCGGCTCCAAGCACTAGAGCTCAGCCTCAGGGGAACAAAATACGTAAAGGGAAGTCGACAATGACCTGCATCCTAGAATCCTGGAGCGCTGTGATGCTTCCTTGCCATCCTCAGGCTCCTAAATTGGAATCCTGCTGTCACCCCCTCGTTAGGTCCAGAAGCACCTACAAACGATGGTTCTGCCTGGTCTGTTAGCGCACTACTGTGATATTTTCTAGGTTCTGGGTTTTTTTGTTTGTTTTTTTTTTTTTTTACTTAACCAAGAGAAGGAAAGCACTTACTTTTTCTTTCAGGTAACTAGATGGTAACTTGCCACGATGCTCAGTCAAGAAGCTGACCACAGAGGAGGAGAGAGTAGAAACTTGAAGGAACTTGGAGTGACCAAGCCTCCCTTCCCGGTCCCACCAGCCATAAATACAGAGACGTACAGATAGGCTCCAATACAAACTCTTGGCCAAGACAAGAGTGTTTCTGAGGCCACGGAGAGGTGTACTTATGACCCTTCCCCTCCCTTGTCACATGGAGCACTTCCTAGGTGACCAAGCTGAATTTCAACCTCATCTAATCTTGTTTATCTTTGAGTACTGGATGCCTGAAGGGCCAGAAGTTCCATTTCAGGTGGGCTAGCCAGAACTGGTTGGTTCTAAGATGGCTGCCAGAGTGACCTCCTGATAACCAGCTTCACTAAATGACCTCCCAGTTGTCTTAACTCTGACTAGAAAGCACACTGCTCTTCAACTGCACCCCAACTGTGACAACCTAAATGTTGAGCAAAACTAGGCCATTTCTCACTAAGGTCCCAAAACCCAGCAAGAGACAAACTGCCACCAATTTTTTTGTCCTTTCCAATGGAGGATTATGGGGAAAATTCCTGGAGGGCTATGGGGAGAACAATCTAGAACATAGATAGCTGTGTCTCTCTGGTAGAAGGGATCCAACACACACACCAGCCTGGGGATACCTGCCAGTTCCAGGAGACTCTGTCTTCCCCTTCCAAAAGAAATGGGAGGTACTCTACCAAAATAGCACACTAAACTGTGTCTGCACTACAGGGAACATTCATAAAAACCCCAGCGCAGAGCACAGACCCACCTCCCCTGTCTCACTTCATCCTCCAGACCCAGAGAGCAGACCTGAACACCCTCTGTGTGCCTGGGGAAGCGGGAAACAAATCAGCCACACCTGGTGGGAAGAGAGAACGGGACATCAGGCAAACATAGGCAGAGCCAAGCAAACAGCACCACACAATTCCAGGAAGACAGTTCTGTCCTTTGTTATAACTGTAAGTCCACCAGACAACAGCATTTGTGAGGGAGACGGAGGCAGGAGAGCCATGAGTTCTGGGTCAGCCTGGTCTCAATAGTTAAACTCTATCTAAACAAAACAAAGCAAAACAAAATAACACGAAAAGAAACAAATCATGAAACAGGGCCCGGAGAGATAACTCTGTCCCCAGCACTCATGAAAAAGGCAGAGATATGGAGGTAGGGGCTTATGATCTCAGCCACTGAGGCATGCATATGTAGCTCACAATCATCTATAACACAGTTCCAAAAAATCCAACACCCTCTTCTGGCTTCCACACACTCTTGCACACACATAATGCACATAAATTCACACAGGCAAACACACATCCACATAAAATAAACCTTTAAATTAGGGTGGGGCAAGGAGAGGTCTTGGGAGGTAGCCTGCCTTGCCTCCTAAGGCAGGACACCACCTGTACAGAGGACGGACACCAGCTGTGGAGATGACACACACAACCTGTATAAATGTATACCACCATGCCTGACATGGGAGTTATTTCAGACTACTCTCATCTTCCCTCAGCAACATTCAACATTAGAAGACAAACAGCAATGTCTGAACTATTCTGACAGAAAAGCTCAGGGGTGCACACCTCTCGTCCCCACACACAGGAAGTAGAAGCAGGAAGAGCAGGAGTTCAGGGCTAGCCTTAGCTACAGAGTGAGTTTGAAGCCAGTCTGGGTTGGTCTCTCTCTCTCTCTCTCTCTCTCTCTCTCTCTCTCACACACACACACACACACACACACACACACACAGAGAGAGAGAGAGAGAGAGAGAGAGAGAAAGAGAGAGAGAGAGAGTTGGGGGATGCAAAGAAGGAAATAAAGAGGAGTTCAGGGAGCAAGTAAGCCAGCAAAAGCATTGCCCCACAAGCCTGGTGTGATGACCTGAGTTCAACCCCAGAACATATGTAAAAAAGTTGATAGATGGGGCTGGAGAGATAGCTTTAGTTAAGGGTGCTTGTTACTCTTACAGAGGACCTGGGTTCCATTCCCAGAACTCACATGGAGGCTCACAATGATCTGTAACTCCAGTTACAGATCCTGAGATCTGTGCCATCCTCAGGCCCCCACAGGCACCACATGGTACACATACATACAGTCAAAACACTCATACACATGAAATAAAAATAAATCTTTAGAAAAAAAAGTTTGAATGAAGTTGACTATGGTGGAGCCCACCTGTAATTCCAGCACTCATGCATCAAAGAGAGGCTGAGACAGGAGAACTATCCAGCAGCTCGTGGGCCAGCTAGCCTGGAACACCCAATATGCAGCCCCAGGAGACCCCGCCCCAAAACAAAGCAGAAGGGAAAAGCTGCCCTCCGACTTCCACAAATGAGCTGTGGTGCACATTCACGTACACACAACAATAATAAAATTAAATTTTTAAAAAAGAGAGCATGCTTACAAAAGCGGAAACTAGGGGCAGAAGAAATCCTTAAAAAAAAAAAAAGACAATCCAATAATGTAATTAGCGTCATCAGGGTGTGGGGGAAAGGAGATGGGGACAGTGTAAGATCTGAAATAGAGCAAGAGTCAATAGGTACTGTCTAAAATGAAAACAAGCAATTATAGATGACTCACAAGCAATTAACTCTGCTGAGAGAAAATTGTCTCTCGCAAGTAACATATTTCTTTAAAACTTAATAGTTCCCTTTTGTTTACCGCAGTTTCTTTTTCTTCTGATGTAGTCAAAGAGATGCAAAGCTTTTCCATGGGAGTATTTATATTTATTTTTCAATATCCATTTATGTATGAACATGCCTGGAATGTTGATGATGTATACTCTTTTCTGTTTGTTGGAGACAGTTCCTTTCTACATAGCTATGGCTGTCCTGGAACTCACTATGAAGACAGACAGGCTGGTCTTCAACTCACAAAAATCTGTCTACCTGTGCCTCCGAGTGCTGGGTTAAATGCCTGCACCACCACAGCCCAGCAAGAGAATGGATTTCCTGAGGCCTGGAGTCGATTTGGTTTTGCTTTGTTCTGCTTCAGCCTATTGATCTACCCAGGAAGTGATGTGGGATGCAGCGAGGTAGGAAAAAGACAGGAGCATCATCAGGGAGCAAAGGCTGATTTCTCCTCCCTCCCTTCCTTTGAAGCAGGGTCTCAGGTAGTCTAAGAGGCCTCCATTTGATGTGTGGCTGAGGCTGGCCTTGAACTCCTGATGCTCCTGCCTCCGCCTCCTGAGTGCTGGGCTTCTCAGAGCCACATGGATTTATGTAGTACTAGGGATCACACTAGGGCCTTGGGCATACTAAGCAAGCACTTTGCCAACAGAGCTACATCCCAGCCCAAACTCCCTTCCAAGTACAGCATAAAACCTAGAACCCTACAGAAGCAACCACTGACACCTGATTACAAAGTTCTTCTATGAACACTTTACTATAATAGCCTCCATATTTATGGCCAAACTAACAAAGATATAGTCACCCTTTTAAGTTTCAGTATCCAAAGTTAGAAAGCTAGTAATTATTCTTTTTTTCATTTCCCTTTACGGAGCTGAGGGCCACACATATGCCAGGCAAATGTTCTACCCACCAACAAGCTACCACCTCAGCCCAAGCAGCAGCCTTAAAGCCCTATATTCAGGTAAACACTGTCTCTGGAGTTCAGAGAGCATCAAGGAAAACTGGTGGTGTAGACCTGCGATCCCAGCTACTCAAGGGATCAAGTACAAACAGTGCTTGGCTACAGCATAAGTTCAAAGACAGCCTAAACAACTCAGCGGTCTGTCTAAGACACAGGTGAAGTGGTATGTGCCTGGAATTCCAATCATTTAGGAGGCAGAGGCATGAAGGTCAGGGGTTTAGGGCCAGCCTTAATCATATCCTATCTGGGGGCTAGCTTAGGCTACAAGAGATTCTGTCTCACCTCCACTTCCCCCAAGCAGTCCCCCCAGAAAAAGGCTAAAAATGTCCTAGGATTGACCCCACCCCCCATACCACAAAAAAAAAATAAAAAGGAAAGGGAAAGGGGTGGTAGCGACTGAGATATAGTACACACCTGCAATCCCAGCTGTTAGCAAACTGAAGCAGGAGGATTACTTTGAATACAAGGGTAGCCTAGGCAACAGAAGATCCTGTGAAACAGAAGTAAAAAAAGAGGTAAACTGACCTGTCTCGGTCCCTGTCCATTCACTGAATGAGCCCGGTCCAGAGGGCGTGCACACCCATGACGAGCTTCCTTCCCCCACGTAAAGAGCCAATGAATAGCACAGCTTGAACACACAGCCTTACTCACCCGGGTCCAGGCATTCAGTGGCTTCCCTTCCATTCCCTCCCACCCAACCATTTTACAGTTCCTAATTCCTGTTCCAGGGCCTGAGCCTCAAGCTATAGTATGCCAAAGGCCACCCAGGGTGGGAGACTTCCACACAGCACAGAAGGGCCAGGGGCCCACTCATTTATCCCAAGAAACTTCAGGCTGCTAAAAGAGGAAGGATGGAAGAACATTAAAAAAAAAAAAAAGTCAACGGTAACCCAGAAGCAGAGACCAGAATCAGAACCAGTAGCCTGGGGCTCACCACACAAATATCTGCTGATCTCCCCTTGTGTGTCAGCACAGTAGAGAGGAGGTTATATGGCCAGAGACCGGTGATCAGGACCTGGGGCAGCCAGAACGGACTAGAACAGGAAGGTTTATTTAACCTGAGCTGAGCCGGGAATGAGTTTAATGGCAGCCAAGCCCAGTGTTGGAGCCAGGAAGGGGGATGGAAAAGCACACGTCAGAGCTCAGAGGCCACCAGGAAAAGCCAGAACTTCCAAAATTTCTTCAGGCAGGGGAAGACAAGGAAGGGGCCCAGGGGAACTGGCCAGTGCTTCCCGCCAAAGCCTGGGCGAGAGCTGCTCCTATTTCCATCACCTATCCATCAACAATTCCCAGACACCGGATTGCAAAAGCGTAGCCTGCTGTTCACTACTGTTCGCCAGACCACAGTGTCCTACGTGTGGCCTCAGTCCCGTGGTGCTCACTCACATCTCACTTCCGGCACCTGCTTAAATTAAGCAAAGGCTTCTAGCTTGCTGATCAGGGTCAAATAAAAAGCAACACCTAGTAATTAAATCATAAATGCTTTTTCTTACAAGCACCTCAATTACCTCCTCTTCCAGGGGGTCACATACCACTCTTAGCTCTCCAACTATTTTGGACACTATATTTCTTGGTCTTCCAACAAGCCTGCTTAACTAGATTTCTGTTTCTTGAAGGCAAAGAGGGCTGTCTAGCATCCCTTTGTCAACAGGAGCCTAGCATGGTGCTGGGCACACGAGAGCTAGACGCAGAGACCTTCTCATCAAAGATGAGACATCTAACTTCCCATCTTACCAATGTCTACAAGGCCCCACAGCCCAACACCCCTGTTTACAGACATTCTACATCCCTAGATGTCCCCACAGATCATGTGAAGTCAGCTGTCAGGACCTTCTACTGTTCCTTCCCCTAAGTCATTCTCTTATGGTAAACTCACTACACACACACACACACACACACACACACACACACACGCAATCCTCCTGCCTCATCCTACTAAGTGCTGGGATTATGGGTAGGCACCATCACAATGGGTACTTCACTTACGATAAGTAAACTAGAAGCCAGCTTGTACTTACCAAATCTGGTCCAGCCCACACCAGCTCCCAAAAGAGGAGAAAAATAAGGAGTTTGAGCCCAGCTTCAGCTACATAGCAAGTCTGAGCTACGTTAGATTGTCTCCATTAATAAAGAAATCAAAAGCAAGGACAACAAAAACCTACCTAAGCCCAAGAGTTCATTCATTCAAGAAATGGCCACTTCCTGCCTATAACCAAGAATACTGTGAGTCCCTGGGATGCAAAGGACAGCAGGTACCTTCCCTTACACAGCAGGAAGGTAAGTAAACCCTGGACAAGAAACTTAGCAGTACAGCAAAGCCAAGGATAACAGGCAGCTCAAAGGTTCCCTGGCCAAACTGAGCCAACAGATTCCACCCAGGCTATGAAATGGCCTGGAGACTCATCAGAAGAGATGAAGAAACGGGCTCTCGGCTGAGCTCCCAGGGCCTACTCCTGAGATCGTGTTGCTGAGCTACGCTGCAAAGGAGCTGCTACTCAGGCATCTGATAGTTATGGTGGTAAGACATCCCTGCCAGGGCACCATTCCAGTGACACAGATGTCCTCGAGCCTGGCCCATGGAAGGGAAAGCCCAGCCTCTTCCCACAAAACCGTTACACATGCGATGAGCACATCTAACTGGCAGAGTCTGAGTCACACAGGGAATTTAGTAGCACAGAACATCTGAGTAGTATGGCTTTGTTTTCTTAGGCAATGCTAAGGCCCTAACCCAGAGCTTTCTGCATGTTAGTTAGCACTCTACCGATGAACACTCCCAGGCCGTGAATGTGTATTTTTATACATTTATAACAGAAAGTCAGCCTGGTGTCAGAGGGCTCCCCTAAAGGAAAGTTCAGCATCCCAGAACTTGTGAAAGAAAGCTGGAGAGGGCAACAGAACAGTTCATGAAGCTGTAGCCGGCAACAGAACAGTTCATGAAGCTGTAGCCATACTTAGGAACTCAATGAAGATAGAGCAGCTAGAATTTCAAGTCCACCGTGGCTAGATACAGGTCACATAGGGGAGAGGATTATGGGCTATAAATGTAGGCCTTGAAGGATTCAAGAGAACATCTGGTTGGGTTGTGGTGGGAATCAAACTCAGAGTCTGAGCACACTAGGCGAGCGTCCTGCCACTGAGCTAAACCCCAGTACCTATTTTTGCCTGCTTGCTTTGCTTATTTGCAGTCTCACACTGTAGTCCAGGTTGGTTTGGAGCTCACTATGTCGCCTAGGCTAGCCTAGGAACTCCTGGCAAGCCTCCTGCCTCAACCATCAAAGAGTTGGGAGCATGGGCATGAGCTGGGCCTGGCACTCATATGCTTTTAATACATCTGCCCGGCTGCATCATGGAGAGTGGGCAGAAGGCAGGCAGAAGGGGAGCAGGAGATTAAACAATGGGCTCTCACAGAGTGGTCAGGTGAAAACAGAACCAGTTTAGTCTGAAGGGCAAAAGTTCTTTGTGTTGGCTTCAGGCTCTTAAACCCCGGCTATTATGCAGACCTCATAATTGTGCAAGCGGAATTAGAAAAGAGACCACCCCAAAATTCAGGCTAAGACAAGTCAGTTCAACCCTCCTGCTGCAGCAGGTAGGCAATTTAAGAAACATGCACTCTGGCTCTGCAGTAAAACACGCCCCAAGGGCCTTTGTTTGCACTACTTGGTAAATGGCCAAGACTACCTGCCCCAGCACCCCTTTCCCAAGCCCCTCCAGACCTGCAAGCTAGCTCAAGCCCAAGTCCTCCTCAAAGGCTCTAGCTGGCCAGTCTCCATAGCTGAGAGAGCCTGGCATCCCATCATTAGCTGAAGGAAGTGTGTGTTTTTAAGTGTATGATCTTCACCTGAGAACCTGCTGGAAGGGCAAATTCTCAGCACCTCCAGGTAAACCGGAAACTCACTTGGCCCAGCAATGTGGATTTTCCTTCGGGCTCTCTGGCAATGTTCCTGGACTCTAAAGCCCGAGGCTTGCCACTCCACTTCCATGAAAACCAAAGGGCAATAAAAAGGACCACATGGCCCTTTCCACCCAATATCCAGCCTTCCTGATTGGGCACTGCTTGCCGCTCAGCACCTGGACACCCTGCACTCATGAGAGAGGGTTACTGAAGAAAGTTAAGAAAAATATTTATTTCCAAATTAGGAAGAAGGCAGCAGAGAGAGAGAGAGAGAGAGAGAGAGAGAGAGAGGACATTCCCAAATCCTAAATCTGCTCCCTCTCATCCAATCTCTTACACAGCATACTCTCTGGCCAAGGTCAGGCAGTCATTGATTACTAAGATGTAAGGCTTTCCCACATTCTCTGCTTCCTCCTCACTGTGGGATCACAAACCGAAGCATCCTGCTTCCTAAGATCCCAGGCACCAAACAGAAACCAGCCCACCTATTGGCCCTCACTCTAGCCGCTTGAACCCTCCTTCCTGACTTCCCTGCCTGGCTTCATCTCATAAGCCCCTGCGCTCCTCTGGCGGAGAGTCGGGGCTCTTGCCCTTCAGGGTCCATCCTGCCTTCCACCTTCAGCTGCTGCTATTCTTTCCTGGGCTCTGGTCTCCAACCAGAATATCACACACAAGGTTGGAGGGATGGCTCAGAGGTTAAGAGCATTGGCTGGTCTCCCAGAGTCCTGAGTTCAATTCCCAGCACCCACATGGTGGCGCACAACCATCCATAATGAGATTTGGTGCCCTCTTCTGGCGTGCAAGTGTACATGAAGAGCACTCAGACATAAAATACAAATAAAAAAAAAAGAATATCACACATACACACACAAACCACCACCCACCTCACCCCTGCACCTTCTAGGCCAACTCCTCTGGACTCAAAAGCCTGATGAAGGCATCAGAAGGCTACATGTGCATGCTCGCCCTATCCACAAGGTGAGGAGGAATGAGGGGGTCCCGCAGAAACTCTGTCTCTACTCCACTCTGGTCCTCCCCAGCACCGCCTCACCCCAGCCAGACCTCTTCTCACCTTTCTCTTTGTCTCAAGGTCACGGCACTTAGAATGACAGGCTTACATTTTAGGTTAACTGCTGTGGCTGTTTCTTAACAGTCCAGGAGGCTGGCAGGACCTTCACTGAGTACTTGCATATAAAGGAAAAGGCTTCTATACTCTGGTGTAACCTCACCCTCCCTAGGCACCATAGGAAGTTTAGACTTCACCATGGAAGCACTGGGTGAGGTCACGAGGGACAAGAGAATCAGCACAGTAGCATCTTCTAGAAGCTCCCTGTGTTGAAGCGGGGCAAAGGAGACCATGACCCTGGTCCCGTCCCCTTCCCCCACCCCCGTCCTGACCAGAACTCTGCAGAGAAGCTGTCAAGTTCAAGCACAGATGGATTCCAGAGCAAAAGCAAGCAAGGTTCTGGTTCATCTCACACGAAGCCGCAGATCAGTACATGCTATAGATGGAGGCCACATGCGCAAACCTGCTGACACACTGCCATCTCCAGGCAATAGAGTACAAAACTGAGTTCCCTAACAGGGTAGCTACTTATGCACATATTTCCACCCCCTCCCCGACCTCCCACAAACTGCTTGCCTATTAAAAAGGGATCAACATTCTAGCCAGACTTAAAAGCTCACCCTTTCTAGTCAACACTAACCTCGCTCCAGTTTAGGGCATTTTCAAACACAGAGACGAAAGAAACAGACATTAAAACAGTTACAGGTGCTGGAGAGACAGCCTAGTTGGAAAACGCTTGCCTGGCAAGCATAAGAACCTGAATTCAATACCTAGAACAAATTTAAAAAGAGCCTGGGTGTGGGGGCATGTGCTACAGAGGTGGGGACAGGTGGGTCCCCAAGGCTCACTGACCAGCCAGTGTAGACTACTTGAGAACCTTTCTGAAAAAAGAAAGGAGGGAGAGAGGGAGGGAGGGTGAAAGAGAAGAAGGAAAGAGAGAAAGAGGGAGGGA
>PVIU01010380.1:0-70466 GCA_004026605.1 Ondatra zibethicus | reverse complement strand
ATATTATATCAAGTGTGATTGTGATTCTTAGAATGCATGGGCTAGAAAATGACTGCTTCCAATGTCTATTCATTATAATGCTTTATGAAATAGCTCTTAATATTGCTTCCAATTCTATTCATTATGATTCTCTTATGAAATAGTTTTTAATATTTCAGTGACAAAAGTTATGCAAAGTATCAAGGAAATCAAACGGAATAAAACTAAAATATAAAGCACAGTTAAGTTATTTATGCATTACAAGAAAAAATACGTTAAATGTGTTCCTCTGAAATGTCAAAGGCAGAAAGGAGAAATAACTAATCATCTATCTGACCACAAAAGACACTAACATATTTGATGTGCAGAATTTACTCTTCCCAAAAGGTATTCTCAGACAGCAAACTTGCATGATCTGTAGAGTCTGACATTGAAGAAATCAAGTGAGAAAATTTTACGTTAATGTTTCCCATAATAAACATGGTTTTTCTACTACTGGAGATGTTGATTTTATGAAGTCTTATCTCACAGAGTGACTCCATTAGCAGTCTTCTCTGATATGACACTCTTTCATTCTGGAAAATCTGTAATCCTCTCATCTATTGGTTATCGTGCCTAGATACAGTCGTCCTACTCTGAGGAAATCCTTGTCATTCTAAAACAAGTGACTTATTTTCAATCCTTACTGCACTTGTGACTCCACAGACAAATGTTCACAGATGTTAACACAGAGCTGATATTAAACACATGCCAACAGCTTTGCATGAACGTCATAAATGTCCAATGCAGTCCATGTACCACTTTCGCTGGGTCATTTCTTCCAGTGGGATTATGATATCTTTGTGAGGAATCCCATTATTAGGCTCACAAGTGCAAGTTAAGGCATTCCACCGTATACAATGAGGATTTAATAGGCCAACTCCAGTTTTCTTTGTTCCCTGAATCATTACATTACTGTCTCCAGCCTTTTTTATCTACAAACTGCTTTTTGTACAAAATTAATGAGTCCTTTCTAGTGCATTCTTTCCAAGATAAAGCCTAATGATTTTTAACCATTATGAATGTTTAATCATCAACCCTCTGTGCAATCTTTCTCTTACAAGTGTAATTTTATACCTAATATTTATATATTTTTAATATTTTTATGTCCATGAAGACAAAGACTTTTGCAGAAACAAAGGCACATTTGGAAGGGGTGTCTTTAAACACTTAATATAAATTACTATAGCGCCATACTTTTTTATAATTTTTAATTCACATTTGCTATTAAATGGACTAAAATTTTTGCTTAAATTTTAGTATTTGATTGCTACATTAACAAGTTGTTAGGATAAACTTTTTTAGTGCTCAGCTCTTTGTAAAAACATCAAGAGGAACAAATATTACAAAGTCAGGTGTTGTAATCGAGAGCTTGGGAGGCTGGGGTTGAATTATTGCTATGAGCCTGAGGGCAGCTTGACTTACAAAGTCAGTGGCTGGACAGCCAGTGCCATAAATAAACATACTATTTTACAATAACAAATGGACAAATATGATGTTAGGAAGAGAAGACACTACATCAAGAAATATAAAATAATGAAACAAAACTATATTCACAAAAACTCAAGAAATATTTCTCCCCAGTATAGCTGAAGTAAAAAGGTCATTTGAAGAGACTGTGAACTGTTCGGCCTGTTATAGCCCTTCCCATTCGCAGATGGCCCAGGATCAAGAGAGGAACTGGGATGTGAACAGCAGGTATTTCCTTAGAAGTCCAATCTAAGGCTGCTCTGGTAGAACCCAGTGCTGAAAGACCCCAGGGCTGCAGTCTCCAGGTGCTGTTTACAAATTGTGTCTGAACACACATGACAATGCCCAGTGTGTTCCACAGCCCCTCAAAATGGACTCAGATCATAGGCTCATTACACCATCAGGTCCAAAAAAAATCAGCCACAGAGACTGAGACAAGACAACGATGGTTGCCATCAACAGCCAGGATACTGAGAAACCCACAGAGGCTTCAAGGGGAGATGCGATAGTGGAGGATGAATCTACAGAACACTCATTCTTACCAAAACAACAACGAACAAGCAAACGAAGAAGGCATGTCTTGAGGGAAGATGCTTTTAAAGAATGTACTCAATGTACTCAAGGAATTCGAAAAGAAGATGGCAAGCTGGAACTGCTCACGGAGGAGAGAAATGAAGTTGAAACACAATGGTAGTGAAGGGTATAGAAGCATTGAAGGAGCACATGCTTGCTGGGCAGAGCCAGTCCTCAGCCCTCGCCCTCAGAATGGAGCTTCCTCGGCTAAAGCTCATATTGCACACTCTGCTCGGGCACAGAGAGCATGTGGCCTTGGTACTGGCAAGAGGCTGCAATCACGGTGGTCATGCCCACCGAGCTGGCAAGGCAGCCTTTCCCAAGGGGAGGTTGGTGTGTCTCGGCCTGGAGCTTAGGCAGAACCTGCTCAAGAGCTGGTGCCCAGCCACAATACCAAGCTGACTCTGGGCAACAGCAGAATATCCAAGATGAATCTCAGCTATCAGTTTTATGGTGTTTGAGAATCCAGAAACCTTGAACCAGAATAATGACTTATCGCAATAAGTATTTGCATATAAGGTGATTTGGGCAAGAAAACATACTATGTCACACAAAGTAGTTTGCTATGTTTCTTTAATAAATGAAAGTGCAGTAGAGAGGTGGGAAAGATGGCATTCCCTGTCCCTGAAAGCTCTGACCAGCTGCAAGAGCACCCTGGCTCTGAGCAACAAGATATCCCAGATGAAGAGGGTTCATTTTCTGTATTCAGGCTCCTAAAAGACCACCATGGTCCCTGTGGCTTCCTGAGCCCATGTTGATGTCTGAGGTCCACTGGAAAGCCTGTGAAAGTCCATGATTCATGATGCTTCTGGCTGTGATGGGCAAAGGAAGCTTCATTGACAGTGATATGTAGACTGCATATTCATACTGAAAATGAGAGACATTTAAGATTTCTATGATATCCCCCCCAAAGGAAGCTATTGAGGAGAGCCCTTAAAAATCGTGACAATAATGCTGAGCTCTACATTGATTACTTCTGGTGGGGGTGACTCAGTTATCTTTAATCTTTAATGGGCTGGCCAGTGGGAGTTTGGCCATGCTCCAATGAGTATATAAACAATAGAAATTGGACTTGGTGCATTTTTTTTTCATTTTGAGGGGAGGGCACAGTGGTGGGAGGGTAGACCTGGGACGAATGGGAAGCAAATGTGATTAGGGTGTATTGTATTACATTCACAAATAACCAATAGGGATGTTATGTTAGAGAAAAAAAACTAAAGGGGGAAAAAAGCAATCACAGGCTGTGAGCCTACCCCTCCACCAAACTAATTTTAACACAGGTACATATAAATATCAGTTTAGGCACCATAGACTGAATATTCCCAACTGATATAGCCCCTCCTCAATGCCAGCTTGGGTCCACTTGCCTTGCATGCAGTTTTGACTCCAAAGTACCAACTCCTAAGGACACATATTCCAGAGTGGCACCTGCAACGCTAGAAACACAGCAAGTACCTCTGTTTTCAATCTCCTGGCCAATACTCAAAAGCCCAGGTTCTTACTGGCTTTCTAAACTCAAGATCTAAGTCTTCTCTGTATGAAGCGGATCCAGGGCTACCATACTGCTGCCCTGGTCCTGCATGCTGGAGGACTCACACTGTCAGCCTGCTAGAGTGGCCCAAGGTTCCATGATTATAATACTGGGCCTTGTGGACCCAAGATGCATGATGCTTCTGAGGTCCAAACCTAAAACTTCTCACTCCCAGGTCCCAGTGTTAAACTTATCCTGAAACCTACATCTCTCATACAGATATGACAAAAGCATCACCCAATCATAACTCTTTATCATGAGATCTATGAAACAGGAATCATTCGTTATCTCATTTACTGTACTAGGAAGATAATTAGAGGATATTAATATAAGAACTGTAAGAGAAACTGAGGGATGAAACTTAGGTGAAATGGCATTACGGTCATTTGATGATGAAGGTGACAGATGATCAATGGCAGGTTTTATCATAACTAAGGTGGCCTTGCTAACACAGTTGTTGGAGACTGTAGAGATGTAAAGAAGAATAGAGAGAGAAACAGTTTCAGAAAATGAATGCTTGAAGTTGAACCTTGTTCAGGAGAAAAAGAAACAAATGATCAGATTATGAGAAAAATGCCGAAAGGATGATGCAGTGGGTAAAGGTACCTACCACCAAACATGAAGGCCTGAATTTGATGACCCAGTTCCTGTATGATGGAGGGAAGAATTGATTCCCTCAAGTTGGTCTTTCATGTCTACATGATCATGTACATCATGACATATGGTTACCCACACACATACACACACAGTAAAATAAACAAATACAACAAAACTTGAACAAGGTTACTTATTCATTTTTAAAATGCCTCGAAGAATGACAATTTTTGGATCTTATATGGAAAATTCCAAAATATTTGTATCTACTTCCTGTTAGGTAATTTCACATTTAGAGAAAATCTGTCCCCTTAACATCTGTTATCAGTTCCTTATGATGTGAACATCAAACTCTTTAAAATATCACATTGTCACATTTGGGTATCCTGTGATATCACAGCTAGATGGCTACCCTTTGTCAAGATGCTGATCCCAGTTCCTTCATCAGCCTCTGCCATGTCCTCCCAACTCCACCCAGCTTCTCATAACCACTGTTTCATTATCAGTTTACCTGAGAAGGTGCGAATTCATCATTATTATCACTATTTTATGTTATATTATTTTATTACTTTAATGGGAAAAGCCTCCTGCTAATCCCTAATTCCTCCAAGCCCTGTTCTCCTGTGACATAGGATGGCCTTGAGTGAAGAATCCTTTCTCTTGTTACCTTAAGAATATCATTTTCCATACCACTCTGAGACCTTGTTATATGCATGGGGCAGTCTTGGTATAATTCAGTCTGCTGGTGGTGCTTGACTTGCCTGTATCTCAGTAGCTGAAATATCTGTAGGTTTGGCCATGTTATCTTTCAATATAATCTCTCTGCCCTCTTTTCTTCAAAGTATCACTTTAAACTCAAAATCTCAACTATTTGCTCTTTTATGCTGTCTCCAAAGTTCTGCATCTCACCTATTCCACCATTTTTCCATTACTTTTTCTCCCACCTTGAATGTATATTTTCAAACAACCTGTCTAGCTCTTTAGTTTTTTTCCTCTGTTTGATCTGCACTCCTATTGATGTCTTTATATTTTTTATACTTTGATATTTTTAACTTTCTCCATAAGATTTTCAGTTCAAAGTTTATTTTTAATTAGATCTACCTGCAGCAATTCTTGGTTAGGATATCAAAAAATTTCTCTGTATTCTGTTGAAGATAAATAAGTTGCATTAAAGGCACTCTTTTAGACCCTCTGTTAAAGCATTTGTTCACAATGTTTAAAATCGAGTCAGTTTCTGACACTTTTTCTTGACCATTAGATAAGGCCCAAGTTCCCTATAGTTCTTTCCTTGTTGGCATGTGACACTATCTCCACATAAATTACAAAAGTTTATATGTATCGCATGCATTCTTTATTCAAAAGTGAATGGAGAAGAGAGTCAGCAAATTCAGTTTGCCCTGCTTTGTAAATCTTCCGCTTTGCTCTCTATGTGTTTCCTTCTAGAATTCCCTGTGTCTCCATAGTAAGCAGATGCTATAACGGATAGTACAGAAAACACAAGGAGGAAGCACTAGCAGAGTTAATGAAAAGGTTATTTAGTCCAGCCCATGACAGAAAGAAATTTAATGGTTAACCATTTTGTAGAAAGTCTTGTAAAGGGAGGTTAATTTCACATTTATCACTTAGGTGAGGCTATTTGGTGCTCTGTTCTGAATCCTGGAAGCAATTTCTAGGTTCTTGCCAAATCACTTCTCCTACTAAGAAAACAGTCCATACTCTTACTCCTCTAGTGGCAGGGGTCATTCATTATTGAAATAGTGAAACCATTTTATTGCACTATTTGTAACTAATAAGGAACAGCTCTTTATTTGCTTAATAAGAAAACAAATTCCGTGTATTACAGAACTGCACTGGTTTACCATCATCTAAATGGAATATCTGTGATATCTATAGGTAATCAATCCCTATTCGTGTGTTTTAATTACAGTAAAAAATACAGGAGCATCCTTAGAGTGGAGCCCTACACTTAATCATCATATGTAGGATGAGTATCCTGAAAGTAGAGCTACCATTTCACTGTAGAGAACTTGTGGTGCATAAAAATGCAGGGAGAATATGTCAATGACCTTGAGGATAATTAAATACTTCAAGAAGATTTCGTAAAGGGTCAAAACAAGTTGGGTTTACTAACAACGTCTTAAAATAAGTTCAATACAAATTAATCAAAATATCAGCTTAGGATTCTAGAGTGGGTAGCTACAGTGAGAGTTCTCCATTAATGATTGGTGAGCAGAAGCTTAAATTTCTAAATATATTACTGAAGAAGAGAACTGCTAAATGGCACAAACTGTATTTCATCTAAAATTTTCTCTCAAGAGTATGGATGGGGGATTGTTTTCCCTTTAGACTCCTCAGAAGAGACAATGGAAACCAATCAGCAGTTGTATGAACTGAAAAAACATATTTCCCTTGGAGCAAAAAAGTATTGGTATAGATATATCTCTGTTAACTATACACCTGTATTATAGTAACTATTATCCTTAAAACAACATATGTGCAGCTGCTCTACTGTGTTCAGAACTGAAATTTCCTTTCAGCTGACCATGAGCTCTGGCTCTTATGATCTTTTTGTCTACTGCTCCACTATGATCCATGAGCACTGATTGGGGTGTGGAGGTTCTATGCGTATATTCTCTTTATAGCTTAGCATTCTACCATCTCTTATCTGTACCTTTGTCAGTTATGGGCCACTGCATTAATCACTATATTATAGAAGCTTATCTATCAGATAAGAAGTGTGAGGTGCAGTAATCTATGGGTATAGGGCTAACTCATTGGAAGTCAGTTGAATACTCTTTCCACATAAACAGCATAAAATTAGTAGGTTCTCTTCTAGGGCCTATGGCATGTCTTGCTATAGGTTCTTAGACAAATAAAGTCATGTATGGGCTTTATCTTCTGGAATGTGTCATAATTTCAACCAGAAATTGGTTGGTTACTTCCATGATGTTTGTGTCACTGCGCATCACGGGTGTTTCTTGCCAGACTAGTCATTATAGTTCTTAGGATTAATAGCAGCATAAACAAAACCTTTTCAAGCCCAACCCTGATCAAATACCAGCATAAATAGTTGAGTTGGACATAAAGTCGCACAAAGAGTCTTGGAGATATTGGTACTTATTAGCTTTGGGAGTGGGTGAGTCAGTTTTATTTTCTAAGAGGATAGTCCCTGTTGTTGAAGAGTTAAAAAGGGGTCATGAATTTGAGTGTGTTAAAAGGGAGGGTGGCTCTTTGAAAAGTCTTTGAATATGATCAAAATACATTGTATGGAACACTGAATGAACTAATAAAACATTTTAAGTAGTAGGAAAAGCTCACAGTGTAGAGTGTTATATTACTCTGCTGTGATTCTGATCATTGTGTTTCTATATTTCCCTTTAATACCCACCATAGATCAAGTAATACATGTTTCCCCTTTGAGTATGAAAGTATACCTACTTGTGACATTCTCTGAAATTTATCTATATTCTTAAACAAGTCTCTGCTTTTTTATGATGACTGATGTAGATAACAACAGGCCACTGAATTTCCCATATTTCATATTTCAGCTTCCTTAATCCTTCATTGTATCCTTGAATACACCACGGTCTTCCCTTATAATACTACATGCCTCTGCTAGTCCTGTCAAAAGTCTTCTCTTAATGAATATTTTAAAATTTTGAGAACTTCATATATGCATGCAATGTATTGGATAAATCTACCCTATTCCCTCCCTCCAACTCCTCTTCTATCCCTCTACTCCCATTACTTTTTCCCATAAACTTCATTGCTCTTTTTAAACCCACTGGGTCCACTTAGTGGGTACATGAGTATGTCATAAACCACTGAAGCAGAGGTTGCCTTTCACAGTCTACATTACTGGAGGGAGGCCAGAGAATGGAGACACATACACACTCTCTGTTTCATAGAGTGTGGTGGTGTTGGTTGAATTAGAACTCTGCCTGGAAGATGGCCTTCACTGTTTGAGAGATCACAGACTGAGACTATAACTATGCTCAAAATAAATCTTTCTTCATAGAGTTAACCATCCTCAGGTATTTCACAGCTGTGATATAATATGAAGGAAGCCACTTGTTCCATGGATAAGTAGAACAAGCTTTTAACTAAACAGGAACACCTTCCAAATGACATCATCACAAACTGGTCAGGAAACATTTAGTCACCTCTCCAAATTCTGGGTCTTTGCAATTGCAGTGATCTAATTGGGTGAAAACCTATTGTCCAGAGCTATGGCTTCTAAGAGTCTCTAATGCTGAGTAAGTCACTTCTACCACTCAGTGTCAGTTTCTTAAGCAAATTTGTGTTTTGCCTATGTTTCATCATTTAATTATATTTTATTATATTAAAAATGGATTAAGCTATTTTCAGTTATGTATCAACACACAGCTTCTCCTGAGTCACATTTTCTCATTGCTATTCCATCGAAATTTGTGAGGTTCAACGGATGAAGCTCCCTTTGATGATTCTGGTGTGCATATGCTTTAGCAATGGACATTTAAACAAGGGCACCTTTGTGGTACTTCCAGCCTTCAATATTTGAGTCTCATTTCCAATGGGTATGCTACTAGCATTTCTTTCTTTTATTTTCATCTTCTTTTTTTCAGTTTCAGTGTGTGAGTTAGTATCTTTGTCACTGATGAGGATAATGGGGTAAGATAGTTGCTAAGCAACCTCAACTATTTTAATAGAATGTTGAGACCTATTTCTATGAAAAACTTTTATATGGAGTATCTGAGGGAGAAGTTGATTTTAAATAAAAACCTAAACAAAAAAGAACTTTGAAGCACATAGTTGTGCAGTTTTAAAAGGATCACCAGGAAAAGAAAAATTGGATTGGATAGAATATTTATTTTTTACAGATAAGTTTTAGGTAAATATTTTTAAAAGACATGATTAAAGTTTTAAAAAAAATAGCTTCATATTATTTCTTGACAAAATAGTAATGTGTCCCCCAAAAATTCTGCTTATTTTCTCCAGTTTTCATGGATTTTAAGTTCATGCATGGCTACTTGAATCTCTGCCCAGAACCACTGAAGAATGCAATAAATTAATCTGCTTTGGCTGTGGAAATATTTAACATTTATATGTCAATTGTGGGTACATATTTATCATTCAACCTCCCCTTCCAGTTGCATATGATTGCTGGAAAGAAAAAGAGACTTTCCTTAGATTTGGAAAGTCCTTCATTTTGGCATATAACATCACATTATCACAAGGATGTTAGCTCAACTGGGGCTCCTGTTGCACAAGTTAGGGAAAGGGGTAAATAAGTGTTTCCCAGCAGAAAGCATATTAAAATTCTGCCTTCAACTTACATAGGCAAAGTGTCATGCTAAAGTGTTAAGATCTCAAAATACAGAGTGAGAAAAAAATACAACTACACCTTGAGTTCTGTTTCTGCTGTGGGAGCACATTCCACTTCTTCAGCCAATAGCATTTCAGATACCAGTCCACTTGGGTGTGGTCTCTTATACTGTAAATGCAGCTGTAAAGCATGTGCTCATTCTCTTGCTTCTGGCTATCTCTTCCAGCTGCTAGACTCTGCTCCTGTTCACTAAGAGGACTATTATCTAGGACAGTGATCTATAAGTTTCCCTTAAATAAATGACTTTATTATTCACAATTCTGAACAGGTGTGAGATTATTTTGTGACTTCCACCATCATCTGGCACCCAATGTGCATCCACATAAAGTCTGAGAGAGCTTGGGAAGTAATTCTAGACAGAAAAAAATAGAGTAAAGCACGGCTTCCTGATAGCAGCACTTTCTTGGGTGGGCTCTGCTTGCTAGAAGCCAGTGCTCTCATTTAATAGAGGCTTCCTGACTCAGTTTTAGCTGCAAAACCTTGAAGCTCTTTTAAAAGGTCCTTCCACAAAACATTTAAATGGTGTTGATGAAAAGCTGCCATCATGCTTTTGGGTGGTGGCAGGGACCTTGAAACACCATGGAGTTGTGGCAATAAACATGGCTCTGGCTGGTACCTCTGCCAGGAGGCTGGAATCTCAGAAAGCTAAAGAAGGCTGTATCCAGCTGTCAAGGCCACAGCTTTAATCCTAGCCACACTGCTTAGCAAATTAAAGACTCATGTGGTCAGAAAAAGAGAAACATATGTAGTAAAGATAGATTCAAAGAAGAAGAAAACCTCTAAATAGTTTACTGTGTGTTTAAAAATATATGTAGGCTTGGGGGAAAATGCCATAAAGTCCTTAAAATAAAAGAAAAAAAAAGAGAGTAGTTGGGTTTGGTGGCACATCCCTTTAATCCCAACAATTGGGAGGCAGAGGCAGACAGATCTCAGTGAATTGAAGGTGTGGTGGCACACACCTTTAATCCCAGCACTTGGGAGGCAGAGGTGGGCAGATCTCTGTGAGTTCAAGGACAGCCTGGTCTACAGAGTGAATTCCGGGACAGCCAAAGATACACAAGAAACCTAGTCTCATAAAACCAAATATTAAAAATAAAAATAAAAGAAATAGAGTTTAAAATAAAGCCACATAAAGATGGAAAATACACAGAGTATCTGAATACTGTATGTTATTGTGTTGTCTTTGAATTGTTTGATTGCTGAGGAAGGAGCAATAGCTGCTAAAAGTTATTTGTTTATAAATGCTGCTGAATTAATACAAGATAGGTATTTTGACAATACCTTGACTTCAAAATTGAAATCAAAAGGTCTGTTACTTTGGAGAAGAGGTTTTGCTTTTGTTTCCACAAGAAATGAGAGGCTGTGGACTCATTCTGAGTTAAGAAAAATCAGGTTTTATCAAGGAAGACCACCTGAGAAAACTTTGGTAGGAACAGATGGCCCAGATGTCTGAGTTCTACATCCAGAACAAATTAAAGACTGCTGCCTGGGATGATCAAGTCTCACAGCATATTCCAGTCATGATTTGATCATAATTCTAAATTTTCTTCAGGTCCCCATAAGGTTATCAGTACCCCCAATCAGCAGGAAGTAGCCTAGAAAATTATGCCCACATTTCCCAAAATATGGATTATGGATATTTAATTTTGTTTAGAGTATTGGTTACAAGATGTTATGGATAATGGTCTGGAAAAAATCTAAACAATGGATATTAAATTCAGAGTTATTGTTTTGAAAAAAAGGAGTGGGGGGATTGATGTGGGACAATGATTTTACCCTGTAAAGATTTGATTCTTGTACTTGTTTAATCAAAATAAATGCTGATTGGCCAATAGCCAGGCAGGAAGTAGAGGTGGCACAATGAGAATTCTGAGAAAAGGGAAGTTTCATTCTGCAGTTGTTACCGAGAGGAAGCAAGATGTGACTGCCTCATTAGATAAGGTGCCAAGCAACGTGGCTAACCTAGACAAGAATAATGGGCTAATATAAGTTATATGAGTTAATAAGAAGTGTGAGCTACTAGGCCAATCAATTTATAATTAATGTAGACCTCTGTGTGTTTCTTTGGGACTTAACAACTATGGGAACTGGGCAGGATAGAAACCTCTGTCAACATGTTTCTATGTCCCAGTTATCTCTAAAATGCTTAATTTACACCTTAGTTACCCAAGTGAGTTGAATTTAAAAACAGTATTATCAGAATTATTTTCAGGGATGATACTAAACCATATATAAGTGTGTGTGTGTGTGTGTGTGTGTGTGTGTGTGTGTGTGTATAATGGTTGTGGTTTTTTAACGAATTCTTTATATTGTCACAGTAAGAGTTTACTTTGTTAACCTAAATTTCAGGAGCACATTTATGGAACTATTGCATCTAATGTGGCCTTATACAGAATAATTTCTTCATACACCTTTAGATGTAAATAAATTGCGCAGAGAGTTAACTATTAGAGGATCTAAACTACTTTACTCTTGTACATGTTCAGACACTGGAAGGATGAAGGCTGAGCACTGCCATTGTATTGATAAAGACAGTAAAGTTGTACTTCATGAAGAGAGAAATTGACTTGAAACTTGTAAACTAACCCATTCTTCCCTCAGGGAGATAAAATTGCAATATTACTGTGGCCATAATTTTCAGCTCCTCTGGTTTCAACTCAATGTGTGGAGAAAATGCTGGCTTACAAATCCAAACAGCTTACAAATAAAACGTTTGGTCCTATGTGTGACGAAACTTCTCTGAAGCACCCAATATTATCGTGTCTAGGAGCTAAGCAGACTGAGTCTGCTTACTAGCTTGGGAGGACTTTTATTATTGTACTTTATTGTATGCTGTCTGCCCTGAAGGCCAATGAGGGTAACACAGCACTTCTGGTCTGAAAACATAATGATTCCACAGCATAAAATGATAGAAGCTCCTCCCAAGGTATTCCCTGGACATGATGACCATAGGCCATCATACACATATTAGAGTGATACTATCTTCTTCATATTCATCTGCATTTCTAGCTCTGATGACCACATGGCCATAATGGCACAAGTTGACAGAAAACTATCTAGCACAAATGTGCTTGGTATTTTCATTTATTTTTGAGACAAGATCTGACTGTATTTCTGGCTGGCCTTTAACTCAGAGATCTACCTCTGTCTCTGTCTATTGAGTGTTAATATTACATATTTTTTGAGATTATTAATAAAATTATATTATTTTCCTTCCTTTCTACCTTCCAATCCCTCCAGTTGACTTGTCCAACTTGCTGTCTATCAAATTCATTGTCTCTTTTGCATTCATTTTGACATACATATACATGTATATACACATATGTACATTATTATGTGAATATACATATGTGTATATCCATATACAATTTAAATGTACAAATACAACCTTTTCAGTCTGTATAATGTTACTTTTATATATAAGTTTTCAGGGCTGATCATTTGGTATTGAATAACAAATCTGAGGGCTCCTCCCTGGGGAAGACTATTTCTCTAACTCTCAGCATACCATTTTGTCTGTAGTCTTTGTCTAAGGTTGTAATCTCATAATAATTCCTTCTTCCACATAGCTTGTCTATTGATACAGTCCTACCTAGTCAAGACTTGCTTAGGCAGCTGTGTTGGTGAGATTTTATGTGTTAAGATTGTGATATAATCTTAGCTACACCATGTAGTAAAGAGACAGTCTCATTAAAAAATTGCCTTAATCTTTTAGATTTCAAAAGTTTTCTGCCTCTTTTTCTGCAATGATCCTTGATTCTTAGGTGTAGGAGTTGTTTTGTAGATGTATCCAATGGGGCTCAGCACTAAAATTCTCAATTTTGATTGACTGTGGTTTTCTGTAATGGTTTTATCTATTATAAAGAGAAGTGTCCCTGATGAGTGGTGAAGACTACATTTCTCTATGAATGTAGGGACAAATATTTAGAATTTAATTAAGGATTATTTATTAAAGCAGTAGTTATAGGTTCTCCTTCAAAATTCATGACTTTACTAGCCCTTGGTTGTTTACTAGGTTACAAGGCATGATTTCCCTCTTCTTGCAAAAATCTAAAGTCTAATTAGAGAGCCGTTGGTTAATGGCAAGCTATACTCACCACTATTTCACTCTTAGGGCTATCATGAAATGGTTGTCATTGCTGTGGTTCATAGGTGTCAAAGCTGGGTAGGATTCTTGGTTGTTTCCTCCCTTTCAAAACTTGCAAGGTACCTTCTGGTACCATGAAAAGTAATTCTCAGAGAGGAGGCACGTAGGTCAGTTCAAGATATGTCTGGGAAAATATTCTTAATTGTAGATATTATAAACAATTTAAGATGATTGATCATAGTTTCCATATGAAACAATATAAAAATATATATAAAGCAAATATATAAGTATGTATATATATATGTGTGTGTGTATGTGCTTCTTATACATATGTATATATAGAGAGATGACAATAGTTTATCATATTTAAAGAGGAAAATAAAGCAAATTAAGGAAAAATGTAGCAAATTATAAATGTAAATATTCAATAAAATGGTTTGAATTTTTAAAGAAAAAGTTAAATCATATAAGAAAAGTACAAGATAACTCTGGTAATAAATGCATTATCTAGATTTCCATTAGGAGACAAAAGCCTAAGATCAGTTGTAATATTATAGCATGTCTGAAAACATCAATTAAAGACACATAAGAGTTAGTTTCTACAGCTCAATAAACATGATTAGAACGTTTATGTGATTGCTAAGAGTTGAACCAGAGTGCTATTAATTGCTCCATGGAAGAGTTAGATGTGCACTGAAGAGATAGCAATGCACAGCTCAGCAGATAATATGCAATTGTTAATTATTTTTGTAAGAGATATTGTTCCTGATTCTTTTGTGCCCTTACGTCAACTATAATAAGAAAGATAAATCACCTTGTATATTATAAGCAAAGATTCAATGCAATTTATTTTTATTTATTACTGCTATTAGTTCTAACTGGATCACTTTATGCAAAAATTTAAAAATTTCAAAGGGACTTCTTTCAAAGACTTCTTTTAAAATTGATTGATACAGTATAAAACCAAACTCAGCCTTCTGAAAGTGGTAACAGTTGTATGGCTGGAGCAGAGTGTGGGATCATTGGCAGAGAGATGAGGATTTATTCCTATTGCTTGTACTGGTATTTTGGAACCCATTCTCTTTGAAGGGATATCTTTCTCAGCCTGAATATAGTGGGGAGGGACTTTGTCCTGCCTCAAAACAATGTGTTGGTCTTTGATGACTTCCCAGGGGAGGCCTTACCCTCTCTGAGGAGTGAATAAGGGGTGGGTTGGGGGTGGAATTTGAAGGGAGTGGGAGGAGGGGAATGAGTAGGAACTGGGATTGGTATGTAAAATGAGAAAAGATCATTTTCATTAACAATAAATTAATTAAAAAATTGACTGACACATGGTCAATTTTATTTCAACTTTGAGAAATAGCATTATGTGATATCCAGAAAAAATTATTCCTTCCAACTTTCTTCTCAAGATCACAATATGACAAAAGAATGTCTTCAGTAGTCTATCATGTCAGTAATAGAGCTCACTTATATTCTGTTCGATAATATGTAGTATTAAATAATAACTATTACTGTTACTACTGCTAACAAAGTTAACCATTCTTACATTCCGTCCCTATCCGAGCCTAAATAATATAAATAATAGAAAGCATTAATTGAAAGATAGATTAATATTTTTTTAAGTTCAAGAAAACAAGGGACTTTTCAGTGATTTCCTTGATGGCGACGTAGGTATTCATGACACCTCCTGAACCTTTGGCTTGGAAGCTTAGAATCAGGCTTAATTATTCCAAGCTAGCATGGAGCTTGGTCAATAGTTTGTAGTATGAGCGACACAGTATATAAGACATGTTACATACATTGTATAGAAAATCTAAAGTGGTTTTCAAGGGTCACCAAAGAAAATGTATTCAAATATAACTTGAAGAGTTACCAAATACCACACAGTCATTAAGAAGATTACAGTTTACATTTTAAAGCGAAATTATAGAATATGACCTCTCATGGTTACCTCAACATGTAAAAGGATGCATCCTTTGCCTTCAAAGCATTTACAATGTTATATTTGGTTCACAGAAATCACAGACATCAAGCACAGGAGAATAGCAGGCATGTTTAAAATATAAAATACCTTAGGAATACTCAAACTAGAAGTTACTATGTGTTACAGCCTGTTGTAAATCAGAGCACAGCTAACATGTTTTTACTTTTTGAAACTCACAATAGTTCCCCTCGATGTAGTAATTTTAGATGAAAATTAGGACATCAAATAATTTTGATGATTTCCACAAAGTCACCATCTTGCTTGTTAGATGATATTCTATACTGAAAACTTGATTCTGTAGGCACACTTATTTTCCAGATAGTTAAGTTTAATCAAGCAGGTTGGTGAATATCACCTTGAGCTTAATGTAGGCATAGAAGTTAGTCCTTCACGTGACCTTGATAAACAGTTGTGCTTGGGCTTAGGTTATAAATAAATGAATGAAGATGTTTTGTGTGTTTGTCTTTGTGTTCATGTTTGTTCTCTATTTTGTGGAAGCTGTCAGTCTTCAGACACAGGCAACCTTGCTTGTGAGTGTGTGCTTATTTTCTTTCTTTTTGACATGGTCTCTCAAATGCCATAAACTTAGCATATAGGCTGAGCTGACTGAACAGAGAGCCCCAAGGATTTGCTATCCCCTTCTACCTGTAGCTGGCATTGTAAGCTCAGTACTTGTCAAGACATCTTGCTCCTTGATGTTGGCTCTGGGTCTTTTCTCAGGTCCTCATCAGTCCCGCAATGGATGACTTAATCATTTACCCAGCCCTAGGCAATACATTTAGAAAAAACCTTCAATGCCTCCTTTTTATGACAAACTGTCTCACATAATTCCATTACTGAGAAACATTTGACTCCCAAGTTCTTGGTAAGGATTCTTTTATACATAAAAAAAACACCTTTAAAATTGTCCAACCATAGGAGCATTTCTCTCCATGAATCTGTTTTCTGACTACCTTCTCCTAAGTAATACTAATGACTGATGCCTTTTGTATGGAGTTCCATTTGAGAGTAACAGAGCACCTCATTAATATATGGGTTTTGATTTGATTTCGAACCAAACAGAAATGTTAAGTTATTGATAAGGTAAAATAAATGCTTTTTATACCTGTCAATTGTATGAATATTTTTAAAATAAAATATCAAGACTCACCTTAGTCAAAATTATAAATTTTAAAATATCATAACCCCTACTAAAACCTAAAATATCTTGTTTCTTATCTCATCTCATTTATAATAAGTTTTGTATTTTTACATATTCTCCAAATTCTTTTTATCATTATGTTTATTTTTTTTTTTAGTCAGAATGCATCTCAGCAGCAAAAGATGGTAGCTGGGAAGCTGTAAACTCATCATGATGACATTCTCTAAAATGGCCCTATATAAATTATAAAATGTGTGATGAGTTGTGATAAGCAACTTTTAAACTTTCTATGCATGTGAGAATGTTGAAGAAGGCAAAGGAAAGCATAGTAAAAATACTAATGTATAGGGAAATTAATACAATTGTAATTTTTGGTTCCTTTGCTAAGTTTTCTTTACAGTCTTAGTATTTCAATATTGAGAACACAAGTTTCTAAAGAGTTCTCTCATCCTTTCAAGTCAGGACAGAGCTGCTAGAATTTGAATATATTTTTATTGTAATAAAATGAGAAGTTGTGTTTCACAAATAAAATCACCTCAATGTTATAATAATAAGCAAACTGTTAAGAGCACAGTTTTCTCTCAGCATTGGCTGTGAAAGCTCACAAGTCACAGTCCTCTTCCATTGTGTGGTGAAAAGGTATTCTCAGAAGATAGAGAGGTCAGTCACACTGCAGAGAAACTTCCCAATGACGAATTTAAGTCTCAGATTCTAGGCACCATTGCAGCATGGGATTTGATCCTGTGAAGAGCTCAATCAACATTTCCATTCTTTCCTTTGTCATGAGGTGACATGATGTCCCCACCATGTTCAGAACTGCTGAGGACACAGTGTGTGATTTGTGGTTCTCCCATACCATCAGGATTACCCTGCATTTCTTAGAATTTAGTCTAAGTCATTGAGAGCAGGGTCAATGGTTTAACAAGGAATGCAGTAGAGGGCTATGTAACAGGGTTGCATCAGTGAATTTCTCCACCGGACTGCAGGTTTGTGAGAGTAACTTCTGTTTCTCTCTTGTCTGTTTAATTGAGTACGCAAATTAAGTACAGCAATCTGTGCACTTGTAGACTGAGGTAGAATTCTATGACACGGCACTGCATGACATATAAGCAAGGTCACTGAGCCACCTGTTTACTTTGAAAACCTTTTCTGGTGGATTTCACCTTGTAAGGATTACACTGCTTACTGAATTCTGTACAGACTGCTAAGAAACAGGACCTCTCAGTGATTTTAGAGCAAAGTTGATGGTCTCCATTGCTTTTCACACCTGTTTGAAATCAGCAGAGGCAATGTGCAGTTCCTTTTATTGATAGCTTATAATCATGATGCTTAACTATTGATTGATGAGAACTGATCCATCCTCTTACCCTTAATGTGTAAACATCTTCCTAACCACAGGGAGTAGGCTGTCCTACTTTAAGTCAATGAACTATGTGAGTCCCCAAGGCTCAAATATTCATGAATATGCACAAAAATTGGCTAGTGTTGCTTGGAGACCTATATGTTTACAGACTTCTTTGTGTATCAAAGACTAGAGGTCAAATGCTGAAATGTGAGCCATAATTTCAACTATGTGAGGACAATCTATGTGAAAGCAGAATGCATTCAAAATGATTTGATTGGGTCAGTGAAAACACTAAATGATGTATAAGTACAGTTATGGCTCATAATGAAAAAAATTCAAAAAAAGAAAGTTTGTCAGGTTTGAAAGAAGAGAGAAGGTAGGATTTTGGTGAGGGAGGCCAGTGAATTATCCTTTAGGCCCTTTGCGTATACAGGATGCCATATGTTGCATATGTGGTGTCTCTGTCATTGGTGTCTTACTTTCTATATTTTACTTAAGTCTCATATACCAGTTCTTCATAGTTATGTACAAAATATTTTCTACTAAACATAGCCTCCTTTTCTCACAGTTCCATTTTTCTTTGCCTTAGGTATTTTTATTACTTTTTGGTTGTTGGTTGAAATTTTTATATTTAATAAAATTTGTCTTCATTACTGCCCACCCTTTAGTTTGCAGTAATTGCCCCCATCCTGTTTAGAATAATCTATAGCTCGGCAAATCCTGTGTGACACTGGCAGTGATGTTAACTGGATGATTATATCATTTAAATCTTTTAATCACATTACTATTTGGATATAAAAGACCCTGATTAGATTCTTAATAAATCATAGGATGGGTAAATAAGGATAAACTCCCTGGAGTAAAGGTCTGACTACACCAGAAAGAAATGACTGAGACTCACCACTTGTGAAATAGTGTTTGACCTTCTACTCTTAGGAGAAATTATAACAAGAATTGAAAACATAAGAACAAGATGTACTTTTTACTAGGAGTTCATGAAAGCATTGTCTTAAGAAATGAAGGGGGCACAACATATGTACAGAATACTAAGGTAAGAGGACAGTCTGATAACATCTCCTTTCTGCTTTTCTACCTGGGACCTTCACCTATTACCATTATTGCAATTTATCAACACTGGCAGAGGAGTCTTATTCCTGAATTATTTCTCTCACCCATCGTCTTCAAACAAATGCTGCCCCACTCTGGCCAAATCACACATACTCTAATCTTATCTGTCTAAAAATCAGTGATTTTTTTCTTTCCATGAAAATGTTGCTCAAAACTCTATTCCTTCTCCCAACACTACACTACACTACACTACACACACACACACACACACACACACACACACACACACACACACACACAAATACACACTGTGAACATCTTGGTACTATCTAGATCATTAAATAAACTGCTCTGAGTTAATGCCTGTCAATACAAATCAGTCTCAGCCTGCTCACACTTGATTGTCTCAGAAAACACTTTCCTATTGATCATTGTAAACAAATGTGATTTCCTGCACTACTGTCCATATACTGAAATATCTAGAGGTGTAGTCAGCAAGTATTACATTCATGTCCACTGGTTGCAAACTGTTTTTTTCTACTTGTTTTATTAAAATCTAAACCAACCAGTCAAAGACCAATGTCCTCTTTTCATCATTATCCCTTTCTCCTGGTCTAGTGCCCCCGATGGTGTCAGCATGACTTACTGCTCATGCAGCTGAACCACAGACCATCCGAACTCAGCCATGCTTTCCATTACTCCCACTATAAATGATGACTACTTTCCCCTTTCATGATTTCTTTGCTTATTTAAATTTAGATTCCATCTCCCATCTCCATACCCTGGTATTTTTGACTCATGCATTGTTATGAGAGAATAGTAATAATTAATACACATACAAATAAAGAAGTCTCTGCACTGCTGAGACAGAACTCTCCTGCGGCAAGGGGTAGTGCTGCAGACCAGAGTAGCCAACACCACCATGCTCCTGTCCATGCTCACCTATTGTTGATGAACTTTCAGGTGTCTCAGGCTCACCTCACCTACTGCATGTGATCTACTGGAAATTTAGTGTTCTAATAGTTGATTAAAATTTTATGGTCTAGGAAAATATCAGTAATAAAATTAAACAAAAGATAATTATTGAGGAAGAGTCCATAGCAATAAATTATAAGTAGAAATCTTAGTCATAACTAGTAATAACTGATTTGAGTAACTAATATATTGAGACATTATCATATGATTTTTCTAGTATGGTATTTTTCCTTATCAAATCATCCCATGTTAAATAAATTTGATATTAAAATTTAAGTCACTCAGTAAGACATCATTAATTTTCAGGTGTAGGAAGGTTTTGATAGTCCTCTCAACGGTTCACTTCCTAGGTATTGGGACCTATGACTTCATGTAGTGGAAGGAACTGTTCAGACATATTCAACATGAGATCATGAGATGAGGACATTATCCTGGATGATTTGGGAAGATCATACCCACTTACATACTGAAAGAGTCATGTAAACACTGCCTCCTAGAATGTCCTGAGCAGAGCAGTCCTGACTAAAGCATCATTAGTGCAGCAAAGCTATTTCAATTGTCTGAATGTCAGAACCACAAGGCTAATGAAAGTTTCCATTGTTTGATCTACTATCTTGGTGTTGCTTTCTTACACTGGACAGAAAAAATAATACAAAGTTTAACAAGTAAATTTAGATAAATGATAAGAGTAACTTAGGCTATGAGTATAGATAGAAACAGGCCCTACAGAGTGACAGTGAAGATAGCTAGCTCTTCACTATATATTTGTGCTTTCACACTACAAGAGACAGGAGATATGGAAATATGGAAGTTTGCCTTTGTATATGTGATTATATTTCTCTATACATTTGTGTGGATGTATATGTGTGCATGTATATGTGATTGCATGTGTATATATACATGTCTGTTTATGTATGAATGAGTGTAGTCTGTGTACATGTATGTGTGTTCAAATTGAGTACTTGATTATGTGTGTTTATATATATATGTGTGTGTGTGTATAAGTGTAGAACTATGTGTTCATGTGTATAAATGCATGATTACATATATGTGTATCTGTGAATGTGTGTGTTTGTTTCCATTTAAACTAATGCATATGCAAGTGTGTGCACCTTTAGGTGCTTGTTTAGGTTTGTATAAGCTCATGTCTATCTATAAATTTGCATGTCCATTTATATGCAAATGTATACATATGTGGGTTTGTGTGTGTATTCTTTTTTATTTTATTTTTTATTTTTCCATTCAAAATTGACCCTTCCTCCCTTTCTCCCATTCCCCTCCCACTCCCCCACTAACCCTCCTCCTTCCCCCTCCATCCTTAAGAGAGGGCAGAGTACCCTGCCCTGTGGGAAGTCCAAGGCCCTCCCCCCTCCATCCTGGCCTAGGAAGGTGTGCATCCACCAGAATTCAGGAAGTTACCTTTCTGCACTTTGAGAATCTGACCGTCAGTTTCGATATGTTGTGGTGTATTTCCCCAAAGGACAATACTATTCATTCCAGGTAATGAGAACTGTATGAAGATCAGGCAGGTGACCACGGGAGGCTGATTTAGCTAAAACACTAACTTTAAATTAACTTTAAACTTTAGTTTAGGCAAGTGATCTCTTCTGCCTCAATTTCTGGAACTGGAGAAGGAAAACTCACCCAGGAGGTGCTTTGCTCAAATAAACCTGTTATTTTACTTTTTTCAATTGAGCTTGATCTGGTTTACTTCATCAGTGGCAAAACCTATTATCATAATACAGGAAGCCTATTACTACCTATCTCCATCATCTGTCTATCTATTTCTCTATCTATCTATCATCTATCTATCTATCTATCTATCTATCTATCTATCTATCTATCTATCTATCTATCCACTTACCAACCTACCTGCCTCCCTATCTCCATCACCTGCATGTCTAACTTTCTAACCATCACCCAAAATGTTAATTTCTCAGCTATTTATAGAAAATAATAATTTGCATTATATTTCAACTTCTCTTATGTGAATTCTTCCTCTCAAACATGTTAAGGTCTTCTTTTCCTCTGTTCCTCTTCAAAGACTCAGTTTCCCAGAACCTGGCTTTCAACATCTAATACTACAGTCACACTTGTGATCACTTGCTAAATAACGAGTCTATTTTAAAATAAGGTGAACTGTGATTTGCACAGAACAGAGGGATGTATGCTGAATAGAACACTTTTGGCCTAGTATCTTGTTGTTCCTGAAATGTGACGTTTAGGTGTTAAAACTTTCTCTTGATTTGAGAATGTTCTTAGAGAGAGAGCGAGCCCTCATGTGTATGACAAAAGAGCACACTGTGTAATTGGTGATCCTATTTTCAAATCAATTCTCTAATTAGGCTCTGACATCAAAAATAACAACTCACAATTTTAATTGAGCTGAACTTTAAATCTCCAGCCTGGCCTTACTATAATTAACCTAATAAAATAAAGACACAATTTCTCTTTTCAAATAATTCATCAGAAAAAATATACTTCACAATTGCTTTATCCATTGGTCTTTGCAACTGACAGCACATTAAAGTCAAGTGCCTCTCCAGCCCTCAGCTTAAGTTATTGCTCTGGCACTAAAGGGAGAGATCTAAGGATTCCTAACCATGTGAATACATTTATAGGCAGAAATGAACTAGATTTCCCATCTCTTAGATGATTGATTAAAACTTTATTAGTTTCTGTGTGATTGAGTTTATGACCTACTGAAAGCAAGAGGGTTCAACAACCCACATGTATCTATATCAGATGATATAATTACATGGCTTTGGGGTCTTTGGCTTTGTGTTTTAATAGAATATTAAAACTCTGAAATACAATAAGTACAAAAAATGTTCATGTTAATCAGTGACTAATTTTGGAATTCTTTCCTTTTCCTGATTTCTTACATAGTTCAATTGTTTTCTATCCAGACAGCTGTGGTGCCTCTCCAGCAGCATCCTCAGAGCCTCGCAGTGTGGTTGGCTTCACATAAACACTGAGGTGAGGCAAAATAACATCATAGAGGAATAAAATAAGGAGAAAATTCAAAGAAAGTTTAAACTGAATTCTGTCGCTCCTTTCTTCTCAGGTGAGCTTCACAGTTTCACAGCAGCTCTGACACACCATGTGTCAGGCCTCCCGTGCCATGTGTTAGGTGGGAAAATTTGTATTCTCATGCTAGCACAAGCCACATGCAAGACTGGACAGGTGTTGTGGTCTCCTGAGCCCCTTTGAAGTAATGGGGTCCTCAAATGTAAGGTGCCTCCAACCCAAGGACATCTCACTTCAGCCTGATATGCATTTTATAGCGTTTCTTTAACAAATGAAGATTTATGCATTGTCTCCATGAAGATGGTAGAAGTCCTCTAACATTTTGTATATTTGCAATAAATCTTGAACTTGAAGAGACAGCAACAAGTTCTGTCTACAGCAAAAAGGGCTTCCTTGTGAGTGTTATTCATGAGGCTGAAGTGTTTTTGTCCTTCAGAAAACATAAGAATGTAGTCAAGAAAGACACACAGAAATGCTGGGAAAACATTCTCTCCAGTAAGTAGGGAAAACTTTACTTTGCACACACACTGATTTATAAGTTATTTTATCCAGGAGTAATTCACACCGTGATTACTTATAACCACTGCACTTTTGCTAAGCACCAGGCCTGATTATCACTGAGCTACGCTAACAATCCTCTTTGTTGACCACACACCAGAAGCTTAATCTGTTCTGTGAGCAGCCAGGAGATGACTCAGTGGGTAAATTGTTCTACATACAAGCCTGGTGATCTGAGTTTGATTCCTGAGACACATGTAAAAAGCCCGATGTCCTGGAAGGCATCTGAAGTCTCAGTGCTCCTCTGGGGAGTTTGGAATTGGAGGCAGCGGAATTGGATGGAAGTTCCCAAGCCAGGTAACCTGGAGAACACAGGGTAACAGAGCATGGGAAGACTCTGCTTCATCAGGTTGGAAAGTGAGAGCTCACTTCTCAAAGTCAACTTCTGACCTCCATTTGGACACATGGCACACACATGCCAGAACACACACAGGCCAACACACACACACTCACTCTCTCTCTCTCTCTCTCTCTCACACACACACACACACACACACACACACACACACACACACACACACACACACACACACACACCATGGGGCTAACGACATAGTGAGGTGATTCAACACCATCTTGATGTTCAGCATGTGAATATGATGAGCCTGGCAGATATTGCGCACATTCCATTAGTTTCTTTTATCTGAAGCACATTATCAAAATTAAGTACTTGTTAAAATAACACAAATGTTCTGTACTATCTTTGTGCATTTCAGAAGCCTTGATGTGATGTTTTACAGTTAATATTCTACTGATCTGAGTACTGCTCTACTTTGCTGAGGGGTGACTGTTTATTGATATTTATTTATCTGTTTATTGTACGTTCATAGAACTTTATACATCTTATTTTTGCTTCATAGCATACTTAAATTAGAAGTGCAAAATTGATTTGGGCATAATGTAAAACATACTACTGCATTAGTATCTTATTAACAAAATACTCCAAAATACTGCTTATACTTTATTTCCAAAGCAAACACATTTTCTTACAGCCTTTATTTTGGAATTAAACAAGAGCACCACGAAACTAACATAAAAGGGATGGAGGGACTGACTCTTTTCGGGAAGTTGAAAGACAGGGCTCCCATCTTCCTTTGCTTGCGGTAATCTCTACAGGTGGCTATGGACCCACAGTAGTTTCTAACCTTCACAGTTGACACTGGTCAAACTAAAGTTTCCACATCGACTCCCTGTCACAAGGCCTCTTTGACCTACTTCTCCATATAAAGACTTATGCTTGTAATAGACATCAACTATCTCCACATATAGCCTGCTTTCCTTGTTGGTTTTCAAGTTAATGCAACGTAAGAGTCACCTGGGAAGAGAGAACCTCAATTCAAAAATTGAAGAGCATGTGGCTGTCTGTGAGGGATTGTCTTCTTTATTGATATATGCTAAGCCCACCATGCATAGTACAATTCCTATGGGTATATAGAAAGCTAGTGAACATGAATCAGTGACTGAACCAGAGAGCGAGCTACTAAATGACATTCCTCTGTGATCTCTGCTTTAGTTCCTGTCCTGACTTCCATCAGTGATGGACTGTGACCTGGAAGTGCAAGATGAAATTAACATTTCTAACTTTTCCTCCCCTAAGTTGCTTTTGATCATGACATTCATCACAGCAATATGAAAAATTAGAACACTTAAGATGTCAATTTCATCTTTAAAGAATTTTTAGTAAAGATGCAATAAAGATGGTCAATAGACCAGCATCCTGCTAACTTTAGAACCCAACAAGAAGTATTATTGACCTTTTTCCTGAACACTGGCTTCAACCCAGTTCCTGTCCTGAGTGATCACTGTGGATACAGGGCCCTATTGAATTGCCCTTGTTTAAGATACCCAGGCTTCCTCTTGTATCAACCACGTGATATCGGGTTACTTGTATTGTTTGTGTTGAGACAGGACAGTTGTGACTTCCTCAGAAGTAAAATCAGCTCCTATTTTATGAAAACATGTGAGTTAATATGCACCTAGCACAAGTAAACATCTAGAGTGGGGAAATGTTCCCTTATCATCAATATGTGGGCTAAAATTTAAGTGATGAGTCTTTTCTATAGCCATCTAGAGAAGGGAGCAATTTTTAGGCACAAGAGACAAGGGCGTATGGTGCTCTTCTCTACCACTTCATTTCACTGTGCATTAGTTCATTTGCTCGGCTTCATGTATTTATAGTTTGGTTTTCACTCAAACTATATCCTCTATGCCATTTCATAACTGCCAGATTATGCACCATCAGGGAATTGTATTTGTATGTAAAGATACTTTTTAGATACTGTTGTGTGAAGTTCTGTATAAGAGCAACTGATTTTCTTTTGTGTGACTTGTGTGACATTTATGATACTCATTTCTCATGGTTTATATTGATTCCTGGGTAGCACAGCATCCTTTAATTCATGTTCAGTTTCTTTCAATCTATCCATCTCAACATTGCATAAGTAACACTAATAATAACACTAACATGAAATTAAATTTGATTTGGCTTGATCTAATTACTCATGTTTCACCATGTATATGCCCACTCATTCGGGGACTTGAAAAATAAATTATATCTTCAGTTCAAGTTCTCAGATGGAGAGAAACTACTCACAATCAATACTCTCAAACCCAGAGTTAGAAGCTCTATCTCCATCATTACCTGATAACCTCTATGTGATGTTGAACCTTGAAATTGAACTTGGGGTCCCAATACTTGAAATTGTTTCTGATGGAGGAGAGCTCTGTAAAAGTAGATGAAACTATGTTTTCTAATTTACAGTGATATAATTTTGTGATATAAAATTAACAGGGTAGAAAAACCATGTTTCCAGAAATAATGGCATCAAAAAGCTGTATAGTTGACATTTATAAAAATGTTTCCATTAGGATTTTCTCATTGGACAAGGTGTTGGGTTTCATAATGACATTTCATTCCAGTACATTATGCATTTTTATCATATCTATTCCAGTTAATACTCTTTTCCCCTGCACTGAATATTTCTCCTATCTTCCAAAAGAACTATATTCTACTTTTATGTCCTTGATGGCCAATGATAGATACAGTGATGGATAGATAGATAAATACTATTCTTACAGTGTGTTTTCTCTCTCCCTTTGAAAGTCATGGTCTTTGTTCCCTGCTAATATTTGTCTATGTTCTATATTAATTGTCAAAGACTGGCCTCAACAAAAATACTTCTTACCAGCATGAGGCATGGGAATTGACGAAATATAAGACAGCAAACATAGAAAGTATCAGAGGACATTCCAGTGATTGAAATCCTGAAATTTGCCCACATTTATTTTTCCACAACTTTTATAGCCAACGTAAACTCGGGGAGACGGTAACAAAAGATTTTATTAACATGATACAAAAGATTAACACACATAGTCTATGGCCTTAGCACTCTGAGACTTTGAATTCTGTTGTCCAGGTAGCTAAGGTGCTCTAGGTCACATACACTGAAGAAAGCCCTTCCCTATGTGACTTCATAGTAACAATAGAAGTACCAGAAGTACATTTACATACCCTGACTGCTCATCAGGATGGCATTGAGCTATCTTAATTACAAAAGAGCCAGGCAACTACCTCCTGAGTAAGGAGGTACAATTATGCCTGTCAGTCTCCAAACTCTTTGACCAGCAGACAAGGTGGAAATGGTCCTGCATTTTTTGGCCTACACAATTAATAATTTGACAAGTAATTAGGGCATAATTAATATACAAAGGAGTAGGTATTTAATTTAGAATATTTTATGTTTGTACATGTACATACACAAATAAGGCTAATACCATAATCAAGGTAATTAATGTATCCATCATCTCAAAGATCCTTCTAGTGTCTTCGGGTTTTTCTGCATTTGTTTTAATTTACATAGCTGAGTCTTAGCAAGAATTCTACTTTCTTTGCTCTTTCAAGTGCACAAGAAACATGGTGCATTCTGGATATTGTGTTGAATGAACGAGCTCTAGGCTTTGTTCACATCACTGTGAAAACTTAATCATTTTATTGAAAAACAGTAATAACCATGGGCATAGGCTAGTCCTCCAATAATGTAGGATTCCTCTCTGTATGCTGCTGGAAATCTGTTTTATTCCCATTGGTTAATAAAGAAGCTGATTTGGCCTACCAGCAGGGCAGAATAAAAAAAAGGCAGGAATTCAAAGCAGAGATAGAGGAGAAAGTAGGCAGAGACAGTAAGACACCATGTAACCACTGGAGGAGACAGACACCTGCCCTAGAACCTTGCTGGTAAACCACGAGCCTCATGGTAAAATACAAAATAGAAATGAGTTAATTTAAGATGTAAGAGCTAGCTAGAAATATGCATCAGCTATTGGTCAAACTGTATTACAATTAATATAGTATCTGTGTGATTACTTTGTGTCTGTGCAGCTAAAAAGAAACAAGCAGGCCTCGTTCTACACTCCAAGGTGTGTACCATACCTCAGGTTCTTGAACTCTCTGCCCTTGGAGTTCTTGTTCATGCTGGGAAGAAATCAAGTTCTTTGTTCAAACTGCATGACATCAATAACAGAAAGATGCAATTTGGTCCAGAGAAGATGGTGACACTTATTTGTCTTGCTAAAATTAAGCTTTCCTGGGTGAGATTAAGGGGTTATTTCTATAAAACTTTACAGGAAAAATAGTGTTGATTGGGAGAGGAGAAGTAGAATTTTTCATAGTAAGCAACAGTTTTAGAAACATGGGGGCTTGTATAAAAAACAGATTTGGGGCTTTTTAAAGTCTTTTGAGAAGAAATGTGAACCAAATATGATTATGGAGACAAGGATTATATTAGAAGCTGTCCACTCTCCCAATGCACAAGGCAGAGATTTTCAGTCTTTCTGGACATACCATCTCATATTTAGGTCTAATTGGGCAATTTTCCTACATTCCTCACTTTCTCATTTGTGGAAAGCATTTTGAAGACAATGCATGCCAGGTTTTAGTCACTGTGGATTCCTAAACCAAATGGTAAATGTTGTTCCTATGACTATATCCTTAAACTGAATTTAGATTTTTCACTTAACAAGTCTCTTGTTTTGCATCTTGGGTTGTCAGTGTTGTACTCCGAAGTTGAGTATAAAATATTATTTCAAGAAAATCTTCTCTTCCTTCATCACTTCTCCAATATAGTCTGAAATGGAAGGAGTATATTTGCTTCTGAAATAGAGATGTGTGTGTGCAGTAGGTGATAGAGAAGGGTGGTGGGTGAGCAGATGCTACCTGGGACAGGCAAGTGGAAAAGAACTAGAAAGGAAGGGTTCAGAGTGAGCAGGTGTGGGAGAGATAAGAGGAAAAAGCTACAAAAGCACTGTGTTCCAAATGCTGCCACGATATCTGATGTCTTCCATGCTAATCCTTTTACCTTAACAATATTGTGCTCTTCTGACCACATTTGACACTCAAGTTCTGAGGACACAGTTCATGTACTGCCTCTTCAGGGTGACTTTTCCAGCTTAGTGTGTGAGCCACAGCATTTTCTGCTTTATTCTTTCCTGATTATTTGTATATTATGTACCTGCTTTTTAAAAATTTTCTACTGAAATACACATCCCATGAAACCAGTCAGTTTAGCAGTCCTAACTGTCATTGTATATGTCCAAGTATGTTTCTCTGGGCTTTCTTTTTCTTGTGAAAGTTATGCCACTCTCAGAACTCTTCGGGGTTTACCCAAAGCAGAGAGTCTCACTCTCAGAACTTCAAAGCAATGACCTTCAAATACACTCTAGCTCAACTGCAAAGGTTTGCCAGCTGTGACTGCACTCAGTGGCTTTCCATATTCTCTTTCTAAAGCTGAACAAAACACACACAGGACGTAATGTGAGTTTCTGTTCTGTTTAAAGATTCTCCAGGTTGTGCTTCTCCAGAGTGTTCCCCATTTCTCTCTGTCCTCTAAGGCTTTGAAGAGAAAACTGGCAGAGCACTAAAAATACGTCAGTGCATGCATTTCCACGTTCTCTTGAATCAAGAAAGAGGGACATATTAGTGATAATCCTTTCCTTACTTCTCACACTCTATCTCTTGCTAGAATAGAAACTCACAGCCCACCTGCTTGCTGAGGCTGCTGCCACCTGCATGTTCAAAACAGAACGCTCTGGAAGGAAGCCTGGAAACCCTGTACTTATACATCTCCTACAAACCAGTCACCCCTTAAAAGTGTCCCAGTTTCCTCTCCTTTCAACTCTTCTCCAAGTCCCTGATGACTGCTTCTTCTCGCAGCACTGGCAGCATCTTTAGGTCAAACCACAATGCTCAGACAGGCTTTCCTTTGAACTCTATTGACTTACCAGGCCAGCTTTCTCTATAGATTTACATTTTATAGATTTTGCTTCATTTTTAGTTGTGTGTAAGTGAGTGTTTTATTTTGTGCACATGAGTATAGTTTAGTGCAGTAGCCAGAAGAGAGCATTGGCTCCCTAAAGCTGTAGTTACAGACTGTTGTGCGTCACCCAGAGTGAGAGCTAGGAACCAAGCTCAGGTCTCCTGCAAGAGCATTAAATACTCCTAACTGCTGAATCACCTCTCCTATTCAGACACAACGATTTTATAATGTTACTTAATATCTCTGTGTATCATAAAATGTGGAGATTAGTAAGACCTAAATCCTTCAATCATTATATTTTGCTGACATTAAATACACAAAATGTGCTGTGTATAGGATTCAGCACAGAATAATTCTATATAAAAATATGACCGCAGTTATGCACACACACTATCATTTTCATTGAAATCAGTAGAATGTCTTCTTTAGACACAAAGCAAATCTTATTCACCTTCAGTTTGATAAATCAGACAGATCGAAGCCATCCAAAGAGATGCAGGAAAAGGCTTGCTGAGGGAACAGTATGTGAACCAACACACTGCCTAGTTTATTGACTTTACTTTCTCTCTCTCCCCCTTCTTCTCCCTCTCCCCCCCTGGCCTGGAGCTTACAATGGAGGCCAGCCTACTCTCATTTTTGCTATCCTCTTGGCTCAGTCTCCTCAGCGCTGGGACTTTAGGCCTGTGTCATCATAGGCAGCTTGAAGGAATTTCCAAGTCAATTTTTCACCCAGACCGATTCTCTCCTGTCTAAGCAACAACCAAAAATTTATATCAGGCCATGAATGGTACTCCTGGACATGGCTGAGCACACTGATCCATGGGTGACAGTGGGAAAATGACTCTAAGTCAAATGATCAACAACAACTCAAAACCATACTAACAAAAGGAGACTCCATTTTGTGGATCCCTTTCACTTTGTGCAATTTATATTATATTCTTATAATTTTCACTGTGATTTGTGGATATTTAAGTCTCTCCTGCTGATGACCAACATTCAGTTCCATTATGGTGGCTTATTCAACAGCCTGGTCAAAACTGTAGTCTCTGTGATTCCTCACAGGCATGCTAGTGCATGCTGCATTCCTTAATTACATACTTTTCTTTAAATGTGAGGCACTTTTGTGGATAGGCATTTCCTTTGGAAGAAAGCTCACATTTTCAGCCCATAGTTCAGTGTGCTTGTCATATTTATACATATGCAGCTGTCACCTATACATTATAGGGCTTCTGCTAATATCCAGAACTTTGACATAAGTTGCTTTGCCAGAAACCACTATCCTGGTGGAAAGATTTGTTCAAATGTCTGTTTATAATCAGGAACTGCTTGCTCTAAAATTTTATGAAGCCATACAGCAAACACATACCCAAAGGCACAGAAACACACACAGAACACACAATGACACACAAACACATAAACACATAAAACCACAATCATATACACACAAACCCAGCTATACAGACATACACATACACACACAAACACAGAAATGGCACATAAATGCACACATAAACCATAAATGCAATTACACAGAGATACACATATATATATATAAACACATGTATTAAGATAAAATAGACTTAAACACATAAATACATACACAAGCATACATATAAGAACACAAATGCATATACACAAACATTTAAACATGTAAGTACACACCACACACACACACACAAACACACACACAGATCCTAAATCTGTGACTTTCCTGGAAGTGAGCAGTGCCTAACACAGGCTTGGTACCCTCACCTGCATCTAGCTTCCTCGAGTTATTTCTTAACTTCCAGGTTTCAGAGACAGTTGTGCCTTCATTTCATATTCAAAACTCACGCAGTGGAAGGGACTAATGTGACAAGCAGGGAATCTGTCCTCTTCATGGGATATCTATGGTTCCCTTGTGCTTCCAAGCTGGCCCCACATTTCACACTCAGTAAATCAGGAAAGACGAACCTCAACCTTGAAATGAAGCGGGCCAGGCAAGCAACATGCTTTATCTAATGTTCTGTTTGAGGTCAACCTAGAGAACCCCAAGGATGTCTCACATAAAACATTCCATAGATCAAAATGAAAACATCAGACTATATAATTCAGCCTGTGTTAGGCATCAACTCCCTACCACTGAGTTGGTGACTTCCTTTTAATATGTGTAAGTAACCCAGCCTTCCCAAGTGTATCATCTTGTTAAAATTAAAAGAAATCTAATCTGTACTAGCTTTGTTTGAAATACAGTTGAGAATTTCCTGTATTTGAAACAGACAGAATGTACAATTTCAACATAACACAGGAATTGGGAGACCAGAGGAATCTGTATCACTGTGTGGAATCTGTCAGATTCTTCAGTTGATATTATGTATTTGATAACACCCACATGAGTATTGCCTATGTTCAATGAAATTCATTCTCATTCTTACCATGAAACTCTCTAAGGTAAGTTTGAATACAAAATCATAGGGAGAAAAAAATCCATTAGTTTTCCACTGTCTTTCTCACTCATTTTAGGTGAATTGCTCATTCCAACTGTCCAGTCCTTATGAGATTTTCACTCAAACATCACAGATGAGGTAAATCTCCAGGGTGACTCCAAATTCCCACAGCAAACCCACTGAAACAGGAACGTGAAAAAGCAAAGCATCACTGAATGAACCACAATGCTTCTGGACTTTCTGCTATGCATTTGGAAGGCACAGAATTCCCACCACACTTAATAGTTCCTTGTGTGCCTAGGTAGATCCATTGTAAACCAAAGTGATCGACAATGTGGGATTCTTTTGCCTGTGTTAGGCACAGTATATGCAGCATCTAGTACAATAAACATTTTCCCTGCTTCTGCATCAAAATGATCATTGCTTCTATCTGGTATGTGTAAAAACTCTGAGTTTGCAAGCTTCTGAGCACATTCCTTCTCTCTGTAGATTCTTGAACAGAACTTTGACTTTTATGCAATGAACAGGGTAAAGCAGCTCCCTAGCCTATAGCCGTTCAAACAAGAAGCTAGAAAGAGAATAGCTAGAAGGCCCATTGGAGGCAGACACTTTGCAGAATGCATTGTAAGTGGCTGAGCACAATTTAGATGAGGAACTTCTCTCTGTTAATTTCTTCATAATGGAAGGAGCCGAGCATTTGTCAGGGATTCTTTCACAAGAAGCTAATCTCACTGATGTTGGTGGACTCATTAGGTAATTGACTCTGGACGACTTGTCTTAATGCCCTCTTCTTGGTGAATAAGAGTCAAGGGATAGATTGTAGTTGGTGCACCAGCATTCAGAACCCTGTGGGCTAATGTCTCTTTTAAGAGCAGCAGATTAGCAGACTTATTTCATTGCACAATATTCACAGTGTCTTTCTTTAGAGTCTCAGATATTCATGGGTTCTATAATTAGGATTCTGAGTTCATGGTGCCTGTCAATGCAGAGTTCAATGAGCAGAGGGAGAAATTGATTTCTATGTCCACTTTATTCATAGAATCAGTGGTCTGAGAAGGCAGTAGATTTACACCCTAAATCTACCTTCCCTTTCATCTCCATCTAGCAGACCTCATAGGGAGGAGCCAATCATTCCAAAGCTCACTCTTGCCCCTCTGGTATGGTGGTCAGCCATGGTTGTGAGATGTTTTCCATATCATTTTCATCTATTGTTCTTTTCTTTCCTTCTCTGATATGTGTGGTCAGGTTTCGCTTGAACTTCTGAGTCAGATTAGTGTTTCTCACACCAGACTCAGACTCTTCTAGGGCCTTCTGAATTGGGAGGGGATTTGAGTAGAATAAACAAACCACTAAGAATATGCCTGTGCTAAAATAGTAATAACATACACCCCTGATTACTTTCTAAAATATGGAGCTGAATCTTCATAATAGAGTACAAATGCACCCCCATGCATCCCTCACTCCTCCTGTGCTGTTTCAGCTCCTTCAGTGAGGCACAAATATTCCTACTGTAACACAACATGTTCCTTTCACAACAAAGATTTTTAATAGCATAAAGCAGCTTAATGGATTAATAAGTGCTTTCTCTAAGTTATAGCAACAAATACATAATTTAATCCTATAACTATCCATGGAATTGCATTGGACAGATATTTGTAATATATGTCTACCACTTTTGTAAATTAGTGTATGCTTGCAGTGACTCCATGGTTCATCTTAAATACTCATGAGACTTCAAGGCGTTGTTTTTTTTTCTGCTGTGTAGCACTCCATCGTCTAAATGTAACACATTTTCCTTATTCATTATTCAGTCAAGGGGCATTTAGGTTGTTTCCAGGTTCTGGCTATGACAAACAATGCTGCTACAAACATAGTTGAGCACATGTCCTGTGCCATGATTGAGCATCCTTTGGATATATACCCAAAAGCTGTATTGTGGGTCTTGAGGAAGGTTGTTTCCTAATTTTCTGAGAAATCGCCATACTGATATCCAAAAGGGCTATACCAGCTTGCATTCCCACCAGCTGTGTTCCCTTTACCCCACGACCTCTCCAACATAAGTTGTCATCAGTGTTTTTGATCTTTGCCGTTCTTACAAGTGTAAGATGGAATCCCAGAGTTGTTTTAATTTGCATTTCTCTGATGACTGAGGATGTTGAGCATTTCCTTAAGTGTCTTTCAGCCATTTTTTTATTCCTATTTTGAGAGTTCTCTGTTTAGTTCTGTACTCCACTTTTTTATTGGATTATTTGTTTTATTAATGACCAATTTGAAATTTTCAGACAAATGGATGGAGCTAGAAAACATCATTATTGAGTGAGGTAACCCAGACCCAGAAAGACAATTATCATATGTACTCAAGAGAGTCGTACATGAATCTAATCTACATGGGAAGTAGAAAAAGACAAGATCTCCTGAGTAAATTGGGAGCATGAGGACCATGGGAGAGGGTTGAAGGGGAGGGCAGAGCCAGGGAGGGGAGCAGAGAAAAATGTAGAGCTCAATAAAATCAATTAAAAAAAAACTGACGAAATGGGAAAGAACCACTAGTAATAATGACACTGTTTACAATAACTGGGTGAGCACACCAGGGACAGGTGAAACATTTACAGTATTCACCATGCCCAGTTGTTAAAATAACCAATCAAATTAAAATTTACAATGTGAAGGTGCTTAATTGAAGCAAAGGAGATTTGAATTATGTGAAGAAACAAAGACAGTTATGAACAGGCACAGGCAGAATTTGGGTGCCAATTTCAAAGGATATTTATTTTCATTTTTACTGATAATCTGTTGTGCTCCCACAATCCCTTTGACCAGGCCTCTGTATGAAGTAAACTGGACAAAAAAAGCAAGAAGAACAGCTCCTGACCAGATAAGCATACAGACTGGGCAACTGAGGTAACTGAGCAAGTTAAGGCTACTGTACCAGTAAAATTACAATTCCAGGGACTCATTTATTATTCAAATATGGTGCCTTCATTCAGGCCAGATGGTAAGGTTTTGAAGGATTCATTTCTTAGTCAGAGCTTTTCTTCTTTGTGTCTCCTGAAACTTTTGAACCTTTTCATTTAGGTAAAAGTAGCATTTTCTTTAAAAGGAGAACCTGGAAAATGATTAGGATGAAAGTCTTTGGGTCTAACACAGAGGAAAGAGGTCTTTTACACTTTAAAAATAAGTCAAGTGACTCACAGCAAGTTCAGTGAGGATGCAATTTAAGAGGTAAACAGCGAGGCGAGAAGGGATCTTGGACTAAAAGACATTACTTGGCTTTGAGGCAATCAAGAGAACAAGAAAGCCAATCTTTTGACATAGGATGTTCACAAAACAAACACAAAAAAACCAACTACCACTATATTATTCTTCAACAGCTGAGAATAATCAGTGGGATTGGACAGACAGCTGACGGTACATCCTCGCAAGATGAAGGGCATGGACAAACTGCAGTTCACATGCGCATGCTGATGAGAGGCAGATGCAGGTTGTCTGCATGGGTCTCAGCTGCAGTGACATGTACACAGTCTGATGAAAACCTGCCACAGGACTGTCTTCCTAGACGCCAAGAAGACCTCGAGGTCTGTCGCTATCTACTCAAGGTCCCTGTTGGAATTCCCAGAGGCCCTCTTTATTTGGGCCTCTTCTGCCTGTTCTGCCTTCTTCCATTCCACGATTTTTATATTCAAATGCAGCTTGAATTTGTCAGAAAGTAAAACAACGGTGTGCATATAACTGTGTTTTTAACAAATATATCATGGTATATAATTGGCTTAATATATTGCCATAAACACTTATTATGACTCTATAGACAAAAGCAGTCAAAGGATGTGTTCTATTCTATATATAAAACATGATTCTTTTTTCATTTCTCCAAGATAGGCAACTTGGAAAATGAGCTTTGAAAGCATCAGACAAAGGAATTTCTCAGGGAGTGTTTGATCCAGTGAATAATGTATGGGAGAAATCTAAACCATGTAATTTCTTGAAAGTCAGAACTCGATTTCTGTTTTGATAACCCTGTTCATTTATATTTCATGGTATAGTACTATAAATCCTTTCAGGGTATTAGTGGTATGTAAATTATGTGTTAGGGACTAGAACTGGTAGGAAGGAGGGTCCCCATTCATTACCGTTATGCTGTGGGTCATTAAGTTACAAGCCATGCTCTGGAACCAATTTCCTGAACTCTTAGCTCAAGACTTAAACTTAGTAAGTTCTATTGTTTTAGTCACTAATATGCACTGTCTAGATTCCTAAATTGGGGCTGCCTTGAATGATCTACACATATTTTTCTGTGCAAAATAAGGCAGTTAATAAAGCAAAAACACAAAAACATTTACAGTGCATTGTGATAGCAATTCTTCTCTCTCTCATCAAACAAGATGATTAATGACTATATAAACACATGTACCTGGACAGGAAAGAAAGGAAGTTGTTATATATTCTTGGAGTCTGTCTTTTTAGGTAATTTTTCACTCTATTTATTGAGCTGTACATTTTTCTCCACTCCCTTCTGTTACTCCCCTTATCCCTTTCACCCACTCCCGTGACCCCCATGCTCCCAATTTACTCAGAAGTTCTTGTCTTTTTCACTTTCTTATGTAGATCCATATATGTCTCTTTTTGGGTCCTCTTTGTTGTCTAGTTTCTCTGCGGTTGTGGCCTGTAGGCTGTTGTTTTTCGTTGTTGTATGTCTAAAAGTCACTTATGAGTAAATACATATTATACTTGTCTTTCTGGATCTGGGTTATGTCATACAATATGGTTTCTTCTAGATCCATTAATTTACCTGCAAATTACAAGATGTCATTAATTTTTACCTCTGTGTAGTAATCCATTGTGTAAATGTACCATATTTTTTCTTTATCCATTCTTTGTTGCCCAATTATGTTCACAGAAGCATTATTTGTAATAGCCAGAACCTAGAAACAACCTAGATGCCCCTCACTTGAAGAATGGATAAAGAATCTGTCTTTTTAAAAGCCTGATTGGTGTCTTACATCTGTGTAAAGAGAAATGAATCTCTGTAGTGGTTAACAAAGCAACACAGAACAGCATGGTGTTAAGGGTTAGCTCTGGACAGACATGATCCTAGATTCAGTCCTTCTTCAGCAGCGGTAGCTCTCCATGGTCTTGTTGAGCTGTCCTCATTTGCAGTCTTATTTCTGCACACACAAAATGGACAAGGTCATGTGGCCAACATTGTAAGAATCATATGCATATTATTATAAAATGCAGAAATATTTCACAATTGGCATTGTTTCATTTTGCATATATCCTGGTATGTGTCTCTGACTTGGAAATCAAGTTCACATTTATGAGCATCCTTGTGATAATCAGCTGTTTAACAACTCCAGCTGTTAGTTCTGAATCCTTGATCTTTTTGTTGCAGCTGCATTTTGGGGATTCCTGTCTGTTCTTTGAATTTCAAATCATTTTTGTTTACAAAATAAGAATGGACTCAGTATATTGACTATATAAGTGCTTTTATACACATACACATATGAAAGTATATACATGAACAGTAACAATGAAGAGAACATAAATTTAGGAGGGACCACAAGGTATTTTGAGAAGGCAGAGGTGGGTGGAACTGATGTAGATACAGTGCTTGGGTCTCAAAAAATAAAATAAAAATAAAAAACAGCATTTTGGAAGAATGTCAAAAAACATCATAATCCAAGGATCACCTGCACTAGAATTGTGCTTAATTAGCACTTCATCCCCTGTGTTTACTCTTTGCTAAGCATCACTGCTGGTGATTTAGCAAGTATAACAATTTCATAGAATTGGAAATTAACTCAAAATATTTAAAAAATGATCATAAATTTGTCTTCATTCATTAGGAAATGTCTACTTGATGATTTGCCTGTATCCTAGTGTGAAATGTAGAATTCTTCTGCAGGAGTCTGGTGATTTTGAGAGGGACAAATGTTCTCACAAGCATAAATGAGAATTGTTTTAAATTCTGAGCTACCCAGAACAACACATGGTATGCTAACAATGCTGGCACTGGCTGAGGCCACAGTTTTGCTACGGAACCATTTCTTTTCTGCAAAAGGCCAAAACCTCTGCCTATCCACTCCAGGAAAACCTCAGTTCCTGCCCCATACAAGCAGCAATAGTCCTTAGGAGTCTGCAGAACATCTCTGTAATAATAATGGTGATGTTGCAGTTGCCCCTAACATTACTAGAAAACACGTGGAAACAACGCCGCTGTTCTTTGTCAGTCTTGTCTCTCTGTTAGGACTCCCTCAGAAACTGGAGACATGAAGTGCCCTGTCAGGATTCCCTTAGAATCTGGAGTTGTGACTGCTCTGTCAGTATTCCCCCAGGAGCTGTGGGAACCGCTGGTGTCAGGCCTGTCTCAGAAGCTACTGCAACTGGCCAGTTTGGCTATGTCTTTGAATTTGTAGACTCACCTCTAAAACCAAAACTAAGCCGCCATGGCCTCTGGTCCCTCCTCGTTTCCTGGCAACTGCTCCTTGACGACACTGCTCATGCAGGAGCCATCTTCCTGTTTGGCGTAGCCTCTCCATCCTTCTCTCTGAAATGTAATCAAATTTCCTGAATTAGTGAGAAGGTCATATGACTCAATTCCTTTGAATTCACAGACACGCAGCTTTCTTTCCTCTTTGAAACTTTATTATCTTTTGCCAATAAATATGCCTCACTGTGGTGCAAACGGCACCATTACCAAAGCAAGGAATTTTTTTTAAATCTGGTATTGAATCACCATGGGTTTTTATTACAAGTCAAACTCTGTGAAGCTCGTGGCTTCCTGGGTGTGTCAAATTTTTTAACTTAGAACCAATTACTCTGTCCCGAGTGACATTAACAAAGGAACTTGCCCTATGATTACTTATTCAGTATACCCATGGAAATGGGTAAGAAGATTGTATAATCTTAGAATTTCAAAAAGAATTAGAATTATCTGATCTTAGAATTTCAAATATAATTGAGACTAAATATTATGTTGTAGATAGTGAGAAAATTACACTATTAATTTTTGTTTGTGTGCATGTGAGTTTATGCATGTGACTGTGTGACTGTGTGTGTACATGCATCTTTATGAGTGCTTTAATAGTAATTCTCTCTGGCTCATTCTTATATGTTATTCTTCCTAGATAGACCCCCAGACTTTTCTATTTTGAAAAACAATCTGCTTTGTTGGCCTGATGATGCTCTTTCTCACCAGTTATAGAAATGAGGTTTAAAAATCACTTTCTGACACACTTTGAGAAATTCCTTTTTGTGGCCTTGCTTCAAATTTTTATTTGTAGGAATGCAGACATTGACAGTTGATGAAAGTTTTACATTTTAAACAGAGTTTGATACCAGTTACACAGGAGGTAACATTTTATTTGAAATGTAGACTTTTCAAGGAAAGACAAATTACACTTATTAGACAAATCTTTTCTACAGGTAATTAAATAAAGCTCATTTTTAGTTTGTCATGACAGCAAGAGAAATGTACCTATTCCTGGTGGTCCTTAGGTTTGTTTGTTTGACTGAGTTTTAAAGTTTCCTTTAACATAACAGTTTCCAACCATATCTTGGATGATTTGGGGGTCACATTATAGTATTGAGTTATTTTAAATTATAGTTTTAAGATGAATTGTTTAAATTATAATATTTTCTCTAATATAAAGGCTGCTTTGTGAGTTTGTGTATGTGTGCAGTGCCTTAAGCGTCCAGAAGAGGGATGATCCAATGGATTCTCTGGAGCTAGATTTACAGGCAGTTATAAACTGCCACATGTGGGTGCTGGAGACTAAACTTAGCCCTCTGCTAGAGCAGTATATAAACACAAACGATGAATTCTCTCACCAGCCCTAAGGTTGATTATACACAAAAAATTTCATGTTCACATTTATTGGGTGATTGACTGATGAACTAATTCAATAAGGAGAGAGTAAATTGTTTGTGTGAACAAAAAGTGCATTAATAATCAGGGGTGGAAAATCCCCTCAGCGGCCTAGGATCTATTCTCTCCTGACACGGGAATGTAGAAGAGGAAAATGGCCTAATTATAACAGCCAAGGTCTTCATCAGAGTAGACGTGAGTCCTTCTAGACAATACCTTAGTTGGGTATTGTCTGTTGGTTGATGTTTCCTCTAAAAGAAGGAAGAAAGAGGGAGTCATACAAGCTCCTTTTTTGTACCTCACAAATGTTTGAATGTAATTATTTTCCAATTTCACTTGGACTTCTAGTCTTAGGAGGTGTTAGAGCATATAATTTGAACAATTATTTTAATTATTTGTTTATTGTTTTTTGTATACCTGTGAAGATCAGAGGACAACTTGAAGAAGTCCATTTTTTCCTTCTACTTCTTGGATTCATAGGTTCATTGAAGCATCATACTAGGAACATTAGACTTGGGGGCAAGTATTTTTACCACCTAAGCCATATTTATAGCTCTAGTAGAAGAGTAATTATTAGTATTAGAGTAAATGAAGGTGAGACTCCGTCGATGAAGCTCTGAGAAAGTCGTCATCCACTCTGGTGTTACAGCTCCTACAGATCTTCTGTATTCCTATAATTAGTTTCTCACCTATCCACTCTAAGTACAATAAACTCACTGTTTACCAAACTGAATCTTAATGAAACAATACTTTGGTTTGCCATCAGTGCTTTATCAGAAGGGAGTACACATTTGTTTACATCTCCCTGTTGATGAGGGTTTCAGACAGCACTAAAGGATGCAGCTGACTCTCCCTGACACAGGGTCCAAACATGGTGAATCCAAGCTCGATCCTGTATGGTGCGTTCATGGTTCCCATCATGGAAATGAACTACTGAAGAAGTACAATTTCTCAAAAGCTCTATCAAGATTTTCATTTAAATTGTAGCAAAACTGAAGTACGGAGAAGTTATAGGAGATAGTTAGTATCATGCAGAGATTTTAAAGTTGATGTGCGACTAGGACCCCAGCCTTGCTGTGAATCTGATTCACAGACTCAACTGTATGTCGTTCATTAGTACTTCTGTTAAATCCATGGAGATATTAGATAGTTCCAGCAAGTATGGCCATTGATTTATTTTAATATGGCAGAGAGACCGTAAAAGGGAATGGGAAATACTTCCTAAGAATTAGAGAGAAAGAAGTAAGGATCCAATTTTCTTTTGCTGAGGGTTGTCCTGTCTGCCTAGCACATTCATGAACATTTATGATCAAGGTATGGAGCCAGGACTCCAAGGACTGAGAGGAGAAGAAGAACTGTTCATGGGTCATGATTGACGGCCATTGATTGATGTAACCTTGGAAGTGATCTTTCTAGGGTCGTCCCAAGTGACACGTTTGTCTTCTCTGTGGTTAAAATTGGTTCAAACCAGATGCAGTTTTGTTCCTGATAACTCATTCGAAGATACTCAACACTGTAAAACTTTTGAGATAGCAATGCAGTAAATCATTAAAATGGAGATGGCTTTAAATACTCATGTGTGCACGTCAGCCATTTCTATGGAAGAGAATAAATGCCTGTTTTAATTGTTAAAATTGAGATAAATAGAGAGTTGTGCACCTTTAAGATGTAAGGCAGATAGAATTCTTGTACACTTCATGCAGTAGTTCCATTTTGAAAGCTCTAATAAACCATCACAGCAGGAGATGTTATACTGAAATTCTTTCCTACTCAGCAAATATTGTGGAACCTCATGCAAGTTCTTGTGTGTGCCTGAAGTTTCACAAACACTATGCCAAGGGAATAGTCTATGCCAGCTTGTTTAACTGCTCCCCTGTCTAAGATTACCTAGAAGCTTCTGCAGACAATCTTATAGTCAACATGATTTTCGCACTCCTAGGGAAATATATCTGGTTCATTTTCTGTATAAATATTAGTTACACAGTTACTGAAGAAAGGAAAAAACCCACAAAACTGTTAAACTGTCGCTTGTCCCAGTCTTGAATATTTACGCAGTTATCAGCAAGTGATACATTAGTTACAACTGCAGCCTGTACTGACCTTAACACCCACACAAAATTCACCATTTTCTGTCAATGTGTGATGCTCCACATCAGCCACCTGCTGGATCAAACAGAAAGGTTTTGCAGCAAGAGTCCCATTGTCCATCAATTTTCTCCTCCCTCCCCTTCACCAGATTTTGTATAGTAATATTATTTTCTGTGCTTCTATAGCTTTTCCATTCTAGGATTCCATATTGTAATCATGTAGATTTTTCAGATGGACAAGATCTGTTATTAATAATTTATTTGTTTTTTTAGCTGAGATAAAATACTTTCAAATATTTCTGAACTTCAGTGAACCTTTGTTTGTTTTGTTGTTGCTGTTTGTTTTGTTTTTGGTTTGTTTGGTTTTGTTATTTCAAGGTAGGCAGGCTTTCTCTGTATAGCCTTGGCTGTGCTGGAACTTGTTCTGTAGACAAGGCTGTACTTGAACTCCTGAATTCAAGATTCTCTTGACTTGGCCTCCTGAGATCCGGGATTAAAAGTGTACACCACAATTGCCCAGCTCCTCCATTTGGTTTTATGTATCAATTCTATTGATTTATGTTTCCATTTCAATTGATTTTCTGCTCTAATTATTTCCTCTATTGCTCTGGGTTTAAACTTTATTGTGGCTCTGCAGTAGAAATACAGATGATTGATTTGAGAATTTATTTTAAAATATATTCATTAATCTTCATATATTTTGCAAGGATTTCTACAGCTGCTAGAAGTCCTCTATTTTATTGTACTGACTGCATGTATTTGCATATTTCTTATCATTTCTACTCAATTCAAATTTTTAAGAATATCTTGATATTTCTTCATTGGTCCAAATATCATTTAGATATTTAATGTTTAATATCTCTGTGTGTTGTGGTTACACAGTGTTCTTATTATTGATGTCTAATTTTACTTTATCCGTGTTTCAGAAGCAAGTGCTGTATCTTTTTTCCTTATTTAAACTATAAGTAGATCATAACCTCTAATAGGATTTCACTTGATGAATACTTCATGAGTTTGAGAAAACTGCATCCTCTCCTATTGGTTGATATATAATGTATGTATTTTAAGATTGTGTCACAATCAATAGCTATCAAGTATTTCCTACCTGGTAGCTGATAATTATATCACAGTTAAATGATAATGAGTATATGATAGTCTGTAGAAGTTAATAAGACCCATTTGACTGGGGTTCTTGTTGGTTTAACTGGGTCCTTCCGCTTGGTTTTCTTGCTAGCTTTTTTCTAATATGGATATTTATACATGAAACTCCTATCACAGATTTATCTACCTTTGAAATTCTGTTACTTTGAAAGTAGTGCAGTCTGACACCTTCTGGGTAGGCAACTTAAGGACTGTGATATCGTAATGTTTTTTCATGTAGAAGGGCTCCTCTGTCCTTTCATGATGCCCACTTCATCCTTGATAAGTGTTCTGTTTGATGTCTATTATTTCTGACACTGATATAGATATTGATGTTTTCTTTTAATTGGGGATTGCAAGGCAATATCTCAGTAGCTGTACTTAAATTGCCTTTCCTATAAGCAAGCAGTTGTGCCTTATTTTTATGATCAACTCTGACAAATTCCCTTAACTAATATGGTTAGACCATTGATGTTCAAAGTAGTCGTTAAGATAATTGGATGTAGATCTATTCTTCTTCTTTCTGCTTTTGGTGTCTTACATTTGCTTCATTTTAATTTTGTCTCTTTCTACAGTCAGTGATGTTACTTATTCTACATGGTCCTATTATTTCCTTTATTCCCCCTCGACATATCAGTTACATTATTTTTATTATATTTTATGGTAGATCTAGCATCTATGGTAAACATTTACATTCAATCCAAGTGTATTTTCAATAGGTACTTTACTTGTTATACAGGTTCTTTTAAATAACAATCCAGTTTGTTCCTGAGCATATCTTGTAATTTTGCTGTCATTTCACGTAGAAATAAGAATCTTTTCACACACTCATTCATACAGACATGGTACTGATAGACATATACAGTCCATGCATATACATAGCCACATATACATACAACATTCCATAAAGAAAGAACATACTATATATGTGCAGTACACCCTACATGCAAACCCATACTGTACATTACATACATACTCACAAACATATACATATACCACAAGCATACACTGCTTGCAAACATACAGAAATAATAATACAACATACACACATACTACACACCACAGTAAACTTATATAACACCCCTACATACACATAAAGCACAAAATATACACTATGCACATTAATCAGTGGACCTATGGGGAAGCATAAAATTTCAGACAGCATCATATAGGCATGTCTATCCTGGAAGACGGTGTTGCTATGAGGGGAAGCATATGGAAACTGATTAAAATATGAGGACAGAGCACTTATGAATGGGTCACTCTCGTGAGATAGACACAATAAGGCTTGATGACCCTTTCCTCCATGTTAGGAAGCAATGAGAGGCCCTTGATATATGAACAAATATTCTCACCATCTGACAGAGTTACTGAGGTCTGATTTGGGAGCTTCCAACCTCTGGAACTGTGAGATGTATTTTCCTGTTGATTGTAGTAGTTTGTTTGCAGCAGCCTGGATGGACCACAAAAGGACATACATAGTTTACTTTTTGTTTTTGTTTTTAATTTAGTTATTATTCTGTCATGTAATACATCTGGACTGCTCCCCTCACCCCACCCTCCACAGTCCCCTCATCCCACCTCCCCTATCCTCTAAATCCACTGCTCCTCTGTTTCCTTTCAGAAAAGAACACTGCACCCAGTGACACCAAACTTGCCACAATATGTTGCAATAAAACTAGGCATATATTATCCTATTAATGCTGGACAAGGCAACCCAGTAGGAGGAAAAAGGTCCAACAAGCAGGCAAAACAGTCAGAGACACCACTACTCCCATTGTTAGGAGTCAACAAAAACCCCAAGCTAAACAACCACAGCATGCATGCAGAGAGAATGCTGTAGACCCCCACAGGCGCCACTGCTGCAGCTTCAGTCTCTGAGCCCCTGTAAGTCCTGCTTAGTTGATTCTGTGGACTGTGTTCTGGTGTCCTTGACAGCTCTGGCTTCTATTGTCTTTCCTCCCCTTTTAGGGCAGTGTTTCTCAACCTGAGGGTCGCAACCCCTTTGGGGGTTAAACAACCCTTTCACAGGAGTTGCATATTGTATCTTTACATTACAGTTCACAACAGCAGCAAATTTACTGTCATCAAGTGGCAATGGGGATAATTTTATGCTTGGGGTCACTACAACATGAGGAACTTTATTAAAGGGTTGCAGCATTTGGAAGATTAAGAACCACTGTTTAGGGAGTATATCCACCCTGCTAGAAACTTGCAGCCTTCAAGCTTCTGAGTATGTGAATTGCAACCCTACATTGCATTTAAGGGTATTTTGGGTTATCACGTTTCATTGTCTCTGTAGTTTTTTCTCTCTTTCTTTAACTTCAGCCTTTCTAATTATAGATGTCATGGTTAGGTAGTGGTTGTGCAACCCTTTGATAGCATATTCTGCTTCCAGCCTGTTTTGCCTCTTTACTATTAACAATTTGACTAGATCACAGATTCTTTTCTCTGCTCTTCACGGTGAGTGGGTTTGCTCAACAGATGTGCTCTTCACTTGTAGTAGAGTATTTTAGCCTCTGACATTTGTCTCTGTCTGCTCACAGTGACATTTGTTCTTTCACAGTAATGAAATTAGACTGTTAGATACCTTAGCCTGTTCACTGTATTTGTTTAAATTCCCACTTTAATGATTCCAAAGTCTTTATCATGTCTGCTTTCAATGTTAATTTTCTCAGATTGTGCATTTATGTCTTGGTATGCTTATAATTCTGATGGTCAGAGATGGTATGTAGATAAAAGCTGTTACTGAGAGCCTTCAATAAGCTTGCAGGAAGTGGAAAAGACTCTAATTCTCCAATAAGGCTCAAACCTTATCCTGTGCCCTAGGCTGTAAACCTCAGGAGTGTTTCTTATCCACACCCCATGTATAACAGGAGGGGCTCTGCGGCCTGGGGTTGAGAGGATCCCATCTTGCACGTGGCTGTTTGGAAATCCTAGACCTAGTATTTCCTATCTGTCTGCTCAGACTGATTATTACAGAAGGTAAAATCTCATTATTGATTTCTCCTAATAGGCATGACCCATTAAGAAGGATGCTCTGACCCTTCTAATAGCAGGATCATTAGAGGATTTTCCAGTGATACTTAGTTTAGAAGTCTGGCAGTTTCTTTTCACTCATTTTATGATATTGTGTCTATTGGCCTTCCCCTGAGGCCTGTGTGTCTGACTTTTCCTGAGGTGTTTCTTTGTTTTCTTTTTAGTCTCTTTATTTGGGGAAGAAGGCGTAGGCTAATAAAATGTCTATATTACTTTAAAACATTGTTAATTTAATTCTTTGTAAAGAATTTTATACATGAGTAATCTATATTTTTTCACTCCCTCTTCTCCCTCCCAACTCTTACTATGTGCCCCTTTGAACTGAGAATTTCATAAGTGCCTATAATGAGTTTTGATAGTCTACCATCCCTTTTTCTTCAGTTCTTCTCATAGCCCCACCCTACTTTTCCCAAGTGTTGGTCACAGTGAGAATGCGAGGGAAATTGTCAGAAGTAAGAGTGGGAAACCAAAATCCAGTCTTCTGTGGACAAATCCATATGGGCTTTGCTCAGAGCAATATTGGTCTCAAAAGAGCTGGTAGATATGATGGGCTTGACACACCCCTGTCTGAATCTCCCAGGCATGTGACAGTCATAATAACATAGCCTAGAGGACAGGTCCAGACAGTTGAAGCACGTGTCTCCTTGGGGAGTGACCTGAATACACTTTGAGTCTTTATTATATGTCATAATGCCCAACATTCTAGTGAGAGGGGAAAGTTTTCATTTGAAATATAAGCATTAAAAAATTAAAATTTCATGATGGAACCTTACTTCCTAAGCTTTTGGCTTGTCAAATATTTTTAATATCATGATAATATAGCTTTTCAGAGCTGTGGTTGTGTAGTATAAATACAAATATGACTGGTTAGTAAGGGTGATCTTGGAAGGTCACTTAACCACTCTCTGTCTCAGTGTCCTCTTGTGTAGTTTAGGGGTAGTTACACAATACTGTGATGACGCTGTAGAGCAGCATGACACACACCACACACTGGAGACTGGGAGCCTCATCAGGTTCTGTTGTCACAGCGGAGTTCTGAGTGAAATCAGCTCAGTTTTGGCAGTCTTCACCCTTTGTGAATCCAGATCCCATCCTTCCTTCCATCAGGACAAGGGAAATGCTCAAACATCAGTTACTGGGATTGCTACAGAGAGTTCTCTATTGTTCACAAATCAGAAGCCAGTAATAGATGTTCCTGCTTCAACATGTTCTAAATGCCCAGTTGTTGTTCAACACAAAACATACTTCCTGTTTGTGTGTGTGAGAGAGAGAGAAAGATTTTTGTGTTGTTATGTTTTGAACTTCTTGATTTTGTTTTCGCTTTCTTCTTTGTTTGCTGTGATGAAGCATAATTGTTTATATCCTAGTTTGAGAGATGGAAAATGGACAGCTGTGCAGGTAGCTGCCATCTCTTCATGTGTGTTGAGGCTCACCCAGGGAAGCAGGAAAGGCCAACCAAAGGTGAGGGACTCACTTTGAACCCACATTCTCTTATTTCAGTGACTCCCTGTTTCAAGACAAAACAAAGAAAAAAAAGAAAGAAATGAACAATTGAAGGGTTTTAATAATAAAGATATTTCAAATACATTAACTATCTCAGTATTCACAACTGTTTTATAGCGTAGCTAATATTATGTATATTTAGTAATGAAGAAATGAGACCTGGTCTATGTAAATGGGAAAGAACAAAAACTAAGATTTTGCATAAGTGTCTTCATTCTAAAGCCATCACTTCAGACAGCCTCACTCTACTGCCTCTCCTGTAAGGAGAGGAACCTTGCAGGCAGATTTCACGTCTGTCACGCATGGCTGCACAGAATTATGATTTTGGAGACTTAAGAGCATGTCCCAGGAAAGTTTATATTTGTGATAGTGGTAGGGTACATTTCACAATCAGTCAATGGAAACATTTAAAGAGATTTTTCCCTTAACAAAGAAAACTAATGAGCAAATCTAACATTTGTTGCTTTTCATGAAATTTTAAAACAGAAAGAAGATGGGTAAGATGGGGACCTACTGTTTTTGCTCTAACATGAATAGTAACTCATGGGTGGTGTTGTTTTCTTTGTTTGTTTGTTTTTGAGACAGTGTGTCCTTGGGCAGCCTTGGCTGTCCTAAAACTAGCTCTGTAGACCAGGCTAACCTTGAACTCACATAGATATGCCTTCCTCTGCCTCTCAAGTGCTGGGTTTAAAGGAAAGCACCACTACCAGGCAATGACTGCTGTTTAAAGATATTTTATTTTTAGTTATATATATATATATATATATATGAATGTGTTCTCTGTGTGAGTTTGTACACATGGGTGTTGTGCCCACAAAGGGTAGAAGAATGTATCATATTCCTCTGAAACTGTAGCTGGGATGCTAGGAACTGAACTTAGGTCCTTTGCAGGATCTGTAAGCCCTCTTAACCAATGAGGTTACATATACAAGCACACTGTAGTGTACACTAATGTTACCCTGGGTAGATGCTGTGTGTAGCTGTATGTAAGATTCTCTGAAGCCATTTGGAGTCCTTTTGCTGGAAAACTCATTATCTTCCTAAACTTCATTCCCACAGAAGGCTCTGCCTACATGTCTTATAGGATACAACTACAGAGAATTAACAGCCTTAAATATCAAAGTGTAACAGAAGCTGGCTTAAAAACCCTTGAGGTCCCTCACAATTTGTGAGGTGTGCATGACTTCACTTCTCAAGTTCCCCATACGGAATCAACTCCCTGTCACTCAAAGTCATAAAAAGATTGAAAAGGTAATCTTTTCTCGCAGTCTCAACCACTTCCTAAAGAAGCTGCTTACTTTTGAAATCTTGCCTCTGGCATAGCTCCAGACTAGCTGAGACATCTAATGTGCAAACTTCTGTGTGCAATGTTCTGCTTTTCAATGACTCAGATAAGTCTCTGATTAGTTACTTATGACGACTTTGGAAGTCTCCAGTTTCTTCTATCCCAAGCAGTTTCCATAGTGTTTCTGTTCTCTTCACATATTATAGAATAATCAAGCTTGGTGATTCTTCTTCCTAGGTGTGCATTTCTGTGTATTTTAAGTTCTCTAAAAATTAAAATTGCACTGGGGGAGCTAAACAGAAATGGGACCCTTTATTGTGGCCAATAACAATAGGAAGATACTTAAGATCATCTTTGTGAAGTGTCAGACAAGCTTGTGGAAAAGCACTACATGCCAGAGGAACCTAGAGAAGCACATGCAACTACTCTCAGGCAAAAATTTGTTTGTATTTGCTTATTTTATTTCTTGTTATAATTGGATCATCATCATTAGCTGCTGCTGCCCACATTTAGGCTCTTCCTTTACCTAAAAGACCAAAAATTGTTTACTTAAGTATATGCTTCACAGGTAATTCTAAGAGAATCTGCTTTGGTTTAAAACTAACTTTCTGCATTATGATATGACTACAAGCCTATGGGGGCTAGGGAGTGGAATGTGGTGACTTGAAAGAAATGTCCTGATAGGCTCACAGGGACTGGAGTTACTAGGAGGTGTGGCCTTGCTGGAGCAACTATGGCTTAGTTGGAGGAAGTGTGTTATTGAGAGTGAGAACTGAGATCTCAGAAGCTCAATCCCTATCCTATTTAATGTGGCTTATAGTTTCTTCCTGATTCCTGTGCATTCAGGTGTAGAACTTTCTCCTCCTTCTCCACCATCATATCTACCTATATGTCACCATGCTTCCAATCATGACTATAATGAACTAAACCTTTGAACTGTAAGTCAACCCTAATTACATGTTTTCCTTGTAAGAGTTTCTGTGGTCATGGTGTCTCTTCATAGCAGTAAAACCCTAATTAAGATGCAGGTGAGCCAAATTTGCATACATTTCAAAGATTATGAGAAAAATCTCAGTTGTAATCTTCTTAGGTAAATGTTCTTTAAGAGAGAAAAAATTCTAAATTTTAGTCGAGGTGAGTAGAATATTAAGAACATTATCCCAATTCCTATTAAAAAATTTAAAAGTGGTTCCCATTTTCTTCTTATTTTGTGGTAGAAAATAGTGTCAACATTGGAAGAACAATCCTCTGCCCTTTGATCTTCTGACCTATCACAACTATAAGCCAGGTTGTTCAGCAAGATGGGTTTCACAAACATGCTCTTTCTGACTTATAAATACGCCTGGTCTTTCTTCTTTGTCGTGTGAAAAGTTCATTTTGAGTGGGTTACTCATCCTATGACAGGATGTAATCATGAATTCCTTATTGAAGGCCTATCTCCAAGTACACTCCTATGTGCTATTGGGACTTCAACTTGAGTTTAAGGGAAAGATAATTCAGTTAATAGCACATACTTCTGATCTAATAAGAAATTAACAATGTAACAACAATATTAAAGTCGAAGTTCTCAACAGAAATGAGTGAGAGCACGGAGCATTTAACTTTTGGGGGCAGACAGTGTCATTCCTAATGTAGACATACAACTCACCACTTTTTATTAATAAATCCCAGTTATAAAATGTGTCTGGTCAGTGCAGTACCTTTGCATGGTAAGTTTTTCTTTGGCTCTACAGGCTTGTATCACATTTTATGATGTAAACTTCTAAGGACTGATGTGGGATTTCCTTCCGTATGCTGGGAATATGTTTTATTACCACTGGTTAATAAAAAAGCTTCTTTGACCTGTGTTGGGGCAGAATATAACTAGGCAGGAAAACTAAACTGAATGTAGTGAGAAAGACAGCAGAGTCAGGGAGAAGCCATGTAGCTGCCAAAGGAGAACAACACTGGACCTTACATGTAGGCCACAGCCTCATGGCGATACACAGATTAATAGAAATGGGTGATTTAAGATATAAATGCTAGTTAGGAATATGTTTTAGTCATTGGCCAAACAGTTTTGTAATTAATATAGTTTCTGTGTGATTATTTGGGTCTGGGCCAGCCAGGAAATGAACACACAGTCTCCATTTACAAAGGAGAATGAGTTTCATAAAGAAAACTGCAGTATAGCATTTAAGCACCTGAGAAAACAAAATTAAACCACCTAGCTGAATAATGTTAGAGTCTAGTCTGAAAATGCAATATAGGCAGATTCCAATAGTGGGAATAAATACACATAGCACAAGTAACTGTCTTAAGGACAATTGTTAAAAATAATACTATAATCACAGTGTAAATTCAACTAAAAATGCTACTGATAATACATATATTTGGAGCTGGATTGGGGAAGAAACAAAATTGAAAATGGAAATTTTATAGTGGAACTAAAACTTTTATATTTTTCTTACCATTTTGAAATATCCAATGTGTAAGTAATTTACAAAAACACTTTCATTCTAATGTATGGCACATTTTCTGTATATTGTGTAGTTCCTCATTAGGACAGAGTATTCTGAGATCTCTGAGAGTAGAATGAGAAGAAACTCCAAATTCACTTCTCCAGAGCATTTGATGAGTTTAATAGAAGCAGACACTAGCCATGCCCACTCCTTCAGGATGTAAATATTGCTGATGCAGGGCATTCAGTGACCATGGCTGGTCGCTAACAGAACCTCTCAGCCATTCCCCTTGACTGACAACCTCACAAGGCTGATCAGTAGAGCCAACCCTGCCAAGGTGATGGTAAGAAGCCCAGACTGAGGTGAGGATGGTGTAATGTGGCCAGGGAAGCTTGCTGAGGCTGTCACAGACAGAGGTTTTGCAGAGATCCTTGGTAAAAGCTCTCAGTGATGCTTGTTAGAGACCACTTTTCCTTGTGAGAATGGAGAGGATATCTTTCTGTCACATTAGAAAAAAAGTATTAAAACCATGTGGCAGAGAAAAGACATGAGAGGCAGGACAGATAATAACCAACACAAACAACAACAACAAACAAAACCTAGGCAATAGCTTGCAGAGATGTGTGTTCCTGAACCAAACATCAGGAGTCCCTGTCAACTAACTTCTTTATGTCTTCCATTGGTTATCATACTAGCTAAATTTTATTAAACATGTCCATTGAAATCTTCTCTATGGATACTCAATCAACAATCTTTTCAAAAGTTCCATGTCCACCTTTAAGGAAACATTAGACTTGATTAACTTTGCTTCTTTTCCATCCTTACATATAGACATACACATGAGCACACATACTAGTTATTAACTTCTGACCTCCAGCTAGTAATTTCATATAAATTCTCACTCTTGGGCAATATGTTCAGCCTTTTTATTATGGTTTGTTTAGAAGTCACATCTTTACAAGATGTTTGTTATTAATGGAATCAATTCTATGGATGAGGGAAAATGGGCCGTGTGTTCCTTACTTGACCACAGTTTTCACATTAAAGAACAGAGTATAACATTTTAACTTTCATCTGCTTCTTTTAATCACTGCAGGGAAGCAATCAAGATGAATTATTAAAACTCTATCAAGTGACATAGTCTTAGATTGTGAGCAAACTCATTGTGATCTATGTAATCATTGACATGTGAGTTTCCATCTTCATTTCCGAGTCTTCTCTTCAGTATCATGAAAATAAAAAAAAAATACATCTCACAAAAACACTCTGACAAGTGACTTGATGCATGCAGAGTTCCCTGACTGGTCTGAGAGAATGCCAGTGAAGTATTCAGCATGAGATATAGTGATGACAGCAGGTGATACTGAATTAGAAGGTTTATTATTTATTTTAACACACTTTTTCCAGAGAAGGAACAGCTTCCTCTACCATGGGTAGGCTTTCATCCTTTGGTTTAAACATTTCTTTCAAAAGCCTCAAAGACCATAACAGATTCAAACAGGAAGGCTGCCTGGCCCAAGTGGGCATATTCTGTCTAACTGTTCTCTATGCCTACTGCTTCAAACACTCCAAATGAATCAACATTTCCTCTTCCAAAGATAGAAATGTAATGTTTTTTGTTTTTTATTTTTTGCCCCATTTTCACTATTTTTCTAGGAAACTCTTTGATTTTTGTCTCCTATTAGGATTTTGAGTGAGTGAGCTTGAAAGACAGACTTGGATTCCGACAGCTCTAGATAGTGCCTTTCAAACAAAATATCTGGTACCATCTTTCACTGAAGGCCTCCATGCTGTCTCCTCATGCCTTTGCTTCTATGGCTGACTCAGTGTAGATGTGACTCTAAGGACCCATGGGCCTTTGCTGTACTATAAGAGTGCTTGCAAGCTTTCAAAGTAAACTTCAAAGAGAATCTAGCTAAAAACGCATTTATTCAGATATTTTGGAGGAATCTTTGTGCTTCCATAGTGGGCTGTCCCCTCAAAAATATATTCCTTTTAAAATAAACAAGACCAACTTTAGAGAGATTCATCTTGCTTTCAGATACTAACTTCACATTTAGTCAATAACAAAGCAGAGACAAGGTTTTACATTCTCAAATATTAATAATGTTTAAAAGCACTAAAATAAAAAATAATGGTAGGTGTAATTGATTTTATTTTACATATTTTTCAAAAGACCATATTAATTCAAAAGACGAGAAAGGGGCATTGGTCAGTAGAGTTCCATTGCTATTTCTGCCATGTATACTTTATAGGATGAATAAAATCATTAATTTTTGTTAGCAATATGAAAATAGATTTATGATAATTAATATGGTATGTAATTAAAATTGAAATATCTATGGGAAGATAGATGGTTTTGTTATATGGAATTGGGTTAGGGACTGTGTCCCTGGATGGGGAGAAGATGAACTTAAAATTAAAAATGTTTATAACTAGTAGGAACAGTTCATCATTTTCAAAACTTCGCTGCAATACCAGTTCTCCTTCTGGAAGACTAGATTTCATCAAGAAAACAAACAGCACTAAATGCTTGTGAGGGTGTGAAGAAAGAGAATGCCTTCTGTGATGTTGGAGGGCATGAAACTGACTGAGCCATTCTGGAAATCTGAAGGCAGCTCCATGAACTCTAAAGCAGAGTTGCCACGTGACTCAGTGGGGTGACGTTTGGTAACCACTTAGAGGAATCAAAGCAATCGCCCCCAAATTTTTATGTTTTTACTTCAGCACTTTGTTCAATAATGAATTTATAAAATCAGCCCTGGTGCTACATAAAGAAAATATGATCCACATACATGATTGAATATTATTTTTATGAAAATAACGATGAAATTTTGTCATTTGCAGGAAAATTGATGGGGCTGCAGATTATTATGGTAAATGAAACTCATTTAAGCAAACTCATTGAGACAAATAGTTTTTTTCTTGTTTATAGGATCTACATTTTTAATACATAAGATAGGAGGGAGGGGAATATGTGGAAGAAACAGTAGACCAGTATAGGTGTTACAAAAGAATTAATAAACATTAATATGATCACAATAAGCCATACACATGGCAGAAGATGCCAACATTCAGTACATTATTTTATACAATGGCTATAAGCTAGAGCAGTGTTCTCAACCTGTGGGTCATGACCCATTTGGAAAAATTCTGTCTCCAAAAAATTGACATTGCAATTCATAACAGTAGCAAAATTACAGTTATAAAATATCAATGAGAATGATTTCATGGTTGGGGGTCACCACAACATGAGGAGCTATATTGAAGTATTGCCAGCATTACGGTAGTTGAGAACCACTGGGCTAGAGGCTAATAAAAGTGTGGTGTACCTTGTCAATGCTCTTAGAGATACTGAAATGATGGCTCAGTTTGGTGCTCTTCCAAAGACCCACATTTACTATGTTAGAGGTTCTCTAAAGGACCCAGCACCTATGCTAGGGGCTTTTATAACCACCTATGACTCCAGCTCCAGAAAACTGGACATTCTCTTCTACTTTCTGGGCATAGTGCCTTCACTTGGACAGTGCTCGCAAAGGCATATACTCACGTAAATATGTAAAGGTAAATTGTTACAGAAAGACTTCTAAAAAAGTATAAATCTTGGTTAGTGAGTCCACTCACGAAAGACACTCTGTTTCATAATATTTCAGAACTGAACTTGTAAATGGTTGTTCAGTTCCCTAGAACTAGAACTACAGGGGTTTGTGAGCTTCCCTATGATTGCTGAAACCCAAACTCCTGTACTCTATGTGAGCAGTTAGTGTTCTTAACTGAGATGCTGCTTTCACAGCCCCTTTTCCCTAATCATATTAGACTTAATTAACTTTGCTCCGTTCCCATCCTCACTTATAGACACATATACTGTGAGTGTGCCTGTGTTTCCTGTCCTCAATTATTTGCCCCCTCTCTCTTTCCCTACAGCCAGGGCAGCCTGTATACCAATACTGGCGGGGTGCCGGGATTGAGACACAAAGGCTTCTTTTCATGTGGAAGAACAGCAACCTTTATTTTGCCTCAGCTAAAGCCTTTTATATCTCTACTGCTTCTGTGGAAAAACCACCGGCCAGAAGAGCACAAACATCCTTGTCAATTACAGACCACAAGGAAGTTCGCTGTCGTCAGGGGGAGTGAGGGCAGCTAGAACACAACTCTCTCTCTCTCCCTCTCTCTCTCTCTGTCTCTCGTCTTCTACCAAGTAAAGTATTTTTGTATGACCAGTAAATAATATTCACTTTTATAGCTACAGCTATCAACATTCTCAACAACTAGTTGAGATCGGCAATGTAAATCATTAGTCTTGTGGATTGCAATAGCCATGAGGTCAAGCTAAAACTGTGCCTCTTACAAAGCTTTGACTGTGTATTACTCTCATGACAACTGAGTGAGGCGGAACTGGCTGCTTTGATTCTACTAATTAGGAAAACAGAACTTGGAGAGTCTATAATTTGACAGATATCCCTTTTGGTTGTGAATGGATGGCCATGTATAAACATCTGGGCACCAGCTGCCACTCTTGCAGCATGCTAGCATCATCACATCCACTCAACATAAAATATAATTCTGTGATGATTTTCATGCTTGAATTTAGTCAGTGAAACACATCCGAGTGAAGAATGCTGAAGTCCATTGCAGTATGTAACTTAATCTTCATACCTCTTCTCCCAGAGATTCCATATTAGGTACTATAGATTTTATGTCCCATTAATCCATCTTGATGTGGTTGCATAGACAGCTCTGACACAGTGACTATAACCTTTTCTACTAATCTAACTATTAAATAGTTAATGATCCAGACTCCAGTTATGCTAATGTGATGGAAAACTGGAGACCCATTTCTTCCCCAAGTCCTGGCCTTGACTTCAGACAAGTCAGACTCCTCTGTCATTTCTCCAATGTGTTCTGTCTGTGTCACCAGACTACAAGTTTCACTTTTTGAAACAGACAGAAGTCATTCTGTGTTCAGTCTGGTGAAGAAAGTGGTGGCCAAGATGACCAAATGTTCTGGAAATAAAACATATCTGTCACTCAAGAGACCTCAAGCAAATACCAAATATGAAGCAGTTTATGTACCTTCAAAGTTACTTGTGTATGGCTTAAATATCCTGATATAAGTGTATTATTTAATGCTTTAATGTTCTCTGTCTGATGTCTCTCTACGGCTATGTGCACACTTTTGTAATTCATTTTCTTCGGTTGTTTATAAGACATCACATCAGCTATTATCAGAGAGAGAGAGAGACAGAGAGAGAGATACAAAGAGAGGGAGGGAGAGAGAGGTTAAAGCAAGCACTAATATTTGAAAGATAGAAAAAGAAGGTAAGTGTGTACGGGTTCTCGATGGACTGTCCTGATAGGTTAGATTTCCTTATATTAAGACTCTGACTTAAAATAAATAAAATAAAATGAAAACAAGGCTACATAAGCAGCTCAGTGTCAGAACACTTGCTGGTCGTGCCTTAGGCTCAGTGATTGCCTCTGGAAATGTTCAGTCTGTGATTGCCTGACCCTTTGGCCTTTTAGAGTCAGGTCACACACTGTGGTGGAAGCATATGCAGAGGGAAAGTGTGCACTTAATGTTCAGGAAGTAAAAAAAAGAGAAGAAGAAAGAAAGGAAGGAAGGGAATGAAATTAAGACGGAGGAGGAAGAAGAGAAGTAGACAATGAGGGGGTTCACAGCCCTCTCTGGGAGGAAGCCCCTATAACCTACACACCTCCCAAAGGTCCCACCTTGTGAAGGTTCTATCATTTTCTAAAAGCACCACCCTGTGACCAAGCTTTTAGCACACAGGCCTCTTTGCTGTGTGTACAAAGTTGTAAATCTGAAACATTTAACAGACGTTGAATCTGGAAAACTGATGTCCATTGTGTTGGCCAAGCCACTTCCAAAGGCACACACACACTGTGAGGCTAGCAGCACACGGTCATGTATTCTGTCCCATCATTGTACGTTAAAACCTGTTATCACAAGTACTGTATGTGGCCCATGCAGTGATTATAACTCCTACAAAATAAAAATTGCTTCCAATATGCAAATGATCTTAAAAACTATTTTCTTCTTCATCCCTTGGAAATTTCACTTATTATTTATTGTACTTTGTCCATATTCTCTCCCTCTAGCTATCAGATTCAGGATACATTACACACCCACCCAACTTTGTTTTGTTTTATTTTGTTTGTTGCTTGGTGTTTTATTTGTTTGCTTTTCTATATCAGAATGATTTTAAGAAACAGAGGCAGTGGTTAGCCACAAAGAACTTTTCCTGGCACAATAGCACAGTTAAGGATATTTACCACCACTGGTTGTAACAGCATGCACAAGACCTGCATAAGCTTCATCCAGCAAAATTCCAGAATAGTTAGGGGAGTGGGCATAAAAGTCCATCCTAGCTGAGGAGCTATTGGGAATTGGTAGCCATATGTATGGGAGATAGAGTCTTTATTTAATGGTGTGGCCTATGGAAGATCAACCATGCTCAAGTGGAAGGCTACACACCCATGAATATACAGGTAGCTCTTAGTGATGTTTTCGCTAAGATTTTGTGCTGTGATTATTGTTCAAACACATTGTATGTGTTGGAGAAACACTCATATTGAAAAAGCCTATTCACTAACATTTCTTTCCCTTTGGTCTTATCAGCACTCTTCATGTGACATAACTATAATTAAAAGTATAATGAACAGTGTTTCATTATTAACATTATGATCATTTAGGAGTTTATCAAGAATAGTAACATAGTTTCAGTCAAAATGCAGAAGGCATATATGTTGGTTCTCAAAAATCCCCATTACATCAAAAGTGATTTGTGTTTTGAAAATAATTTAGACTTCCAAAGAATATTATACATACAAAATTAAATATTCCAGATATTTGTGGAATATTTAATCTTTTCCAGAAACATCCATTTATTTTTTATATAATTAAAAAAAAGAATTTAGCCATGAGACATTCTTCATGCAAAACAGGGATTAGATCAAACTCCTATCTCAGGTAAATTAAATCTCAGTTTTGACAAATGAGTCTCTAACAATGAGGAGCAAGACTGAAATGCCCACATTAGCGTGCTGAATTGTTCTGGCTATATGTTTGAGAACTGACTTTGCCTTGACAATCTGTTGTGTGTTTCTATTAATAAAAAAGGTTTTTTTAAGTATTTGCCACTTGGTAATTTATAAAAGCAGCTAAACTTATGAGAATTTTGAAAAGTATTTGCAAGAAACACTGAATGAAAATGAGGTCACTGCTTTTTCTCTTGAGTTTTAATTGGCTTTCCTGCTTTCCCTGGACAAATAATGAACAGAGAACCTCTATGTTCCAACATGAAAAGCCTTGTTATAATTATTTCAACAAAGATAAAGTTAAAAAGCCCTAGTTAATAATTAATCTCACACTTAATTATGAAAACACAGGTATTAAAGTAATTAAGCATCAGATAGTCGGTTAAATATTTTATTTTTTTCTTTTTGTTTTTGCTTTGAGATAGGCTTTCATATTTTTCAGACTGGCTTCAAAGAGTGATATAGCCCCAAATTATCATCAATTCCTGATCCTTCTGCCTGTTGCCTCCAACTCCTAAATGCTGAAACTGGACACACCACCATGTCCAGCTAAGTAGTGCTTAAGTCAGCCTTACATTCCCTAACTAATAGGAAATGGATCTACCCAACTGCTGGGGCCTCAGGGTAGCACATCAGAGTGCTCTCCTGTTTCTCATGCATATTGATATCCCTGTCTCTTAACTCCACTGGTCTCTTAGGCATCATTTGTTCAAAGCAGTGCTCTTCTATCCAACACTCTTCTTCTTTGCTCTTCATCTTCCCCTCTTCTTGCTTCCCTTAAATGAAAGGGAACAAAAGAGAAGTAAGCTCTTGAAGAGGGAAAGTTAGAAGAGGGCGTCAGAGACAGCAGACACAGAAAGTAAGAGGGAGGCATAGAGACAATGGGATATAGACAGAGAAATATAAACAGAGAAGCGGAGGGTGACGGATAGGCCATGGAGAAAACTGAAAGTGACTGAGGTGGGAAACCACCCAGGATCACATATTTGCTCTAATCATTGACAAAGAAGGATTCTTCCAAGTGTACTATTAAAACAAAAACATTTCCTCTGGGGATCAATCAAGCAAGACGGGTTTAGATGAGTGAAGCCCGCATTTCAGGAGGCAAAGGCTAGTCAATTTCTTCTCATGCACTGTGTCTAAATAAGTTTAAATTAGAGCTCAAAATAGGTATTTTATGGGACCTTTCCTTTTCTTGAAATAAACACAAACAATTCTGCTTATGTCCTATATGCGCACAATGCTATCGTGTTTATTAGTGATGCCCATATTAGACTGGCATGACTGCTGGCCCTTGGCTAGCACTGTCAGAAGATCACGGAAGTGAGTGCACAGCTTGTTTGTGATAAAAGTTTGTGAGAGAAGTCATAGTCCACTTCCTTCTCTGATGTGACTCATTATTTTGAATTTTTTATCATTCTCTTTGTTCCCCAGTGTAGACCACAGCCAACTGTAACAAGTTCACAAAGTAATAATTAAAACCTTGAAGGAAACGAGAAGTGACCGAGACAGATGCATGACTTTCCAGAGATTAAGACTTTCACCAGGAATGGCTGGAAATAGCTATCTGGGTGCTTATGCCAGAGTCAGCACCTACACCACACTTTCTGATTCTCATTCTGAGCAACAATCACGATTAAAACAAACTGAAAACCACAGAAAGAGGTTATTATACATTTTGAACTTTCTATATGATAATGTTATCTATTATTTAACCTTCGATCAATTAAGTATGCCCCCATTCATTATCAGGCAGGAAACTCTAATTAAATGCAGTGGGCCTCTCTCAATCTCCACCTCTCTCTCTCTCTCTCTCTCTCTCTCTCTCTCTCTCTCTCTCTCTCTCTCTCTCACACACACACACACACACACACAAATACTCAGTAACCCATACATGCACATATGAAATATTGAAAAGAAAATGATAGTTTCTTCTACTACAATAGCTGCATCTTGAGGTTTGTGATTCAGGAACTTTGTTAGACATTTAACTTCAGTGGAATGAGAGCTTTTCTGTTACCAAAATACATATGAAAGGCAATTGAGAAACCCAAACTAAAATGGTGAATATCTATTTGACAATCCGGGTTCAGGTATGCTGGAAGCTTTTCATGCCTAACCCCAACATTAGCTCCATAGTCAAGCAAGAGTCCACTGATTTATTACTTGTTTTTTTCCCCTATAGTTTCACTTCTACTTGTTTGTTGCTATAGCTTAGATATCACGACTATGTTCAGCTTGAAACCAGTTTGAGGATCCAAAGATCCTTAATGTCATGATGCAATCTTGCAATCCCTGCAAGTAACATATGAACTAAGACAGCTGTGTTTAGCGGAATGTCTATATCTATGTATTTATATCTCTACTCTTCTCTCTCTATGTGTATATATATATATGTGTGTATGTGTATGTTCACACATATATATAAGTAATATATATGTTTAATATAAGTGTGTAGACAGATAAATTTGTATATATAATAGACATATGTTTTATACACACACAAATATATGTAAATAATTATAGAAATAGAATGCATGACTTTTAATCTAATAGAGAACAACCAAGTTCACAAGAAGGATTGGGGGAAGGAAAGGGAAACTGTTGTATTTATCTTGTAATTTCAATATATAAAATAATAATGTCTACTAAACATAACATAATCAAATATGCAGTGTGGATATCTTGAAAATAGGATTCATTTATCACTAAGTATCTATAGGACAAAGATCAGTCCCTCCCAAATATGCCAACTGCTGTGTGAGATCCTGATGACCTCCTTAGTACTCCTTCCTCTTGCATGTCTTGTCCCTGATCACCTCTGATTTGAGAGGGATAAGAGCACCTCTAATATTTGCGTTAATGCAGGTCAGAGGTTTAGGCCATTATCATCATGGCAGTATGCAGGCAGACATGGTGATAGAGTAGGAGTTGAGATTCTTACATCTTGGTTCACAGGAAACAGAAAGTGGTTTTCTCACTGAGCATACGAGAGACTTGAAAGCCCATCTCTACAATGACACACCTCCTCCAATGAGACCACACCTACTCCATGGCCATACCTACCAATAGTGAAACTCCCTTTGACAGTCATTTTCTTTCAAACTGCCACAAATATCTCCTGTTCCACATATATTTTGGATAACAATTATTTTCTGTAGGTTATCTCTGCATTTGTTGATGGCTTCCTTTACTGTGTAGGACTGAGTTTAATGCTGCCATTCCTCTCTTTTATTATGCTGTTTTCAATCATTTGAAATCCTCAAGGATCTGTCCACTCTGAGGTTAATTTGGAAATGGTACAACATAGGAGTCTCGTCTTATTGTTTTCATGTGATGTTACCACTGAAACCCAGAACAACTTCATCTTCATGTATCTGTGGGTTACAGCTCCAGTATGAAATGTTCCCTGCAGGCTGTTTTGAACCCTTTTCTAGATTTTTATACCTTCTAATTATTTTATAACTCTTTATAAATTTTGGCACAGAGATAAGAGCCAATGTTTCTAGCTGCCTCAAGTTCCTTCTGCTGTCATTTTTCACATTATGGTGGGCTGTAACTTGTGACTATGAGTCAAAATAAACCCTTTTTCCCTTAATTTGCTTCTGTTAGGGTTATTTTATAATAGAAATGGGAAAAAAGTAAGAAACCCAGGACTCCTACACGGTGCTCTTTAAGTTATTTACATTTGGAAATGTTCTTCCTTAAGTAACTTGGTGCATTATTCTTTCTAAAATCATTTCTTATGCTCCTTACCCCTTCTCATGTGACTTTTATTTTTCACTGCTATTAAAATAGAAAGTTAAATCTAGTGGTAAGGATGAGATACGCCTAGCAGCCTGAGCTTCTATGTAGAGACAGTTTCAAGGCATTTTCTGTTTTCATTTTAGGCCTCTCTCAACCACAAAGTTAATCAGGTTTTTCTTCATGAACTTTGGAGAGGGAGTTAGTCCTTAAACTCAGGACCCCATATGAACTTCTGAAGGCTATGCTCTCTGAAGCCTGTCCACACCTGAAGGTGTAAGTCACAAAACAATCCCACACCAGTTCAGAATTATGGATAATATAAGGGTTATTTATTTAAGGGAAAAACTTACAGATCACTGTCCTAGACAACAGCCCTCTGAGGGAATAGGAACAGAGTCTAGCAGCCAGAAGCAGGAGCCAGAATCAAGAGAACAGGCACATGGTTACTGCTGCTTATATTATATAGTATAACAGACCGTGACCAAGTAGGCTGGTATCTTAAAGGCTATTGGATGAAGGAGCAGAATGTGCTCCCACAGAACCTCCTCTTTTTGTTTAAATAAGAGAGTTCCAAACCCAATACAAAACTATATACACTAGAATATAGTTTATATATCAGATATCAAGTATAATTAAAATTACAACCAGCATAAACAATATTAAGCAAAGGAACATATGCTAAATATTTTAATAAACATTCTATCCTATGGAGTCTAAGTCTTCTATAGGAAATGGTTTGGCTAGATCATAAGAACACAGTAACTAGGACTATCTAATCCTCAACCTCTTCGAAGGCCTGAGAAGGGAGATAATATTACTTGAGCAGGCAGGAAGTACAATCAGAAAGCTTCCAAAGCAAGCAATATATGACAGAAACAATTAGCTCCCTGAGCAATCACCCAAAGTCTTGTTTTGCAACGTTGAAGCAACTAACTTTGCCTAAGGCCTAGCGTAACTGACATACCATTTTCAGAGGCAGGAAAATTTTCAAAACAGTCTTACCCTGTCTTGGTAAGATTTGACAGTCCTGCTTATCCATCTCCGGATACTCTATAACTTGTCCGTGGTTGTGGCATTGTCAGTTCCTTGCCCAAAGGCCAGTTTTGCCAAGAAGAAAACAAACTCCAAGTGCAGTGCCTTCAGTGCTCAACAATCTCTCAGGAATAGATTGGTGCTGTCAGAAGCAATCATGTCTCATGTCAACAGAACCCTAAGTTATTTAAATGCCATGTTCCACAGATCCTTGAAGTGGTTGAAGATTACTTATCTAGAAAGAATACAATCTCTATGTATCTAAAGAACCTAATTGATCTGACTGTATGTACAACAAACATGAACAGCTATTAACCTATAATAATTAATACCTGTATAACTTAAAGACTAAAACTTCATGTCAGAATATTAAGCAATCTGTAAACAAATGTGCAATAAATGAGGACAATGACCTCTAAATGTAAACAATCTATAAGTATCTTTATCAGAGGTAGGAGTAATATATATAATGCAATATGAAAATATACCCTAAAAGTTGTATCAATATACAAAATGTCCTAAACCGAGATAGAAACATGCATATATACAATCTGACAAAATAAGTTTGTGTAGGTGTACAAATAATGTAAACAAAAGTAACAAATATACAAAACTATACCAATGTAAATTATCCATAAATAATAGCTCAAAAGTATTCACTCCATTATCCACTATTAGTATCCCCCCTTTTTTTTGAACAAACATATTTTCACCCCAACCCTCTATCTAGTACAAGTAATAATCAACAACCCCTAAATAGTGTTCCCAACCCTATGGACAAACTTTTTTGGGATGGGACATTGTCTTCTAGAATTGCTTCCCACTGTCATAGGGGCGATGTTCTCTTAATGGGATCCTACAAAAGTAAAGTGATGGTTAAGTTTCAAAATTACTGTCTATACTGTCTAGCATAGTTGCAATTTCCAAACAGTCGTTAGTATTTTTTTTGGTCAAAGTTCTTATTTAGAATTCTGGCCAGAATGTCATGAGAAGGTGCATCATTTAGCAGGTGGTACCCAAAATAGCAGTCCTATAGTAGCATTGTCTACATCACAATGTCATCTCAACTATGTGGAGTTGTTGCTGTGGGGCCCCATCTTCTTCCTGGAAACTTCAAAGATTACTGCAGGAAAAGGATCTGTAGGAAAATCTATTGTTCATTGTGGAAAAGTTAAACATTCATATAAACATACATACAATGAAGAATATGATATAGACAAAATAGGCATGGAGGAAGTAAAATTTTTCCTAATGTCTTCCTTCTGTCCCATACCCAATATGAGACAGAAACTCTGAATGTTCCTCTTAACACCAAGCTTTGATTTAGAGAAGTACAGAGCTATTATCCAACTCCAAAAGCAGCTAACTATATATATATATATATATATATATATATATATATATATATATGTGTGTGTGTGTGTGTGTGTGTGTGTGTGTGTGTGTGTGTGTGTGTGTGTGCATGTGTGTGTATAATGTAAGTGTAAACTGTACCTGGATTCATAAACCATATTCTGTTTTCTAGATGCTCCTTAGTGGATAGTTATTTTTTCTTCTGTCAGCATTCAAACATCCAGGGTCTCTTAAATTTTGGATGATGTGTAATTTTCCTACAAAGATAAGAGCAGAACCCTGCCCCAATCCTATATGGCTTTCCTTACCAACTGGATGGTTGACACTGTTCTGGATGAGCTGTCATTTCTCTGTTTCAATAGGTTTCTCTTTTTCAAAGTGAATTTTTATTAATTTTGATGGTATCCATAATTTTTCTTCTCCTGTGGAAATAAGAGTGAAACCCCTTCCATTGTGAGGTCAACACATCCTTGAAATATACTGTTTCATTTCAATTCAGAAGTTTTATCCATTATTCAATGCCTCTCTGCTGCTGTTGTTCCTTTCTCATTAGCGTTAAGAAAATTCAAGGTTAATAAAGCATTATGCAATCTATTTCTGGGGCATAAATCACAAAACAATCCCACACCAGTTCAGAATTATGGATAATAAAAGTATTATTTATTTAAGGGGAAAACTTACAGATCACTGTCCTAGACAACAGCTCTCTGAGCGAACATGAACAGAGTCTAGCAGCTAGAAGTGGGAGCCAGAAGCAAGAGAGCTGGCTCATGGTTACCGCTGCTTTTTATAGTGTAAGAGACCATGTCCAAGTGGGCTGGTATCTTAAAGGCTATTGGCTGAAGGAGCAGAATGTGCTCCCACAGCAAACATGTCCACATTTTAATCATCTTAATCAAAGCTCTACTAAAGAGCTTCAATTTGAAATAATTTCACAATATTTATCAGAATATGAAATAATATAAATACTGTAAAATATGTGAGATTATACATATGACTTATCAACATATTAAGAAAGTATTATAACTCAACAAACCTTCAAGCCACACTTGCCAGGGAAACAGGTAGGCTAACTACCGATCTTCACCTCTCCCTTTGCTCTTCCAGGCTGGATGGCCACATCTCATCTCATCTCATCTAATATAGTTTTGAAATCTCATGAGGCATGGTTTTAAGTACAGCCCTTGACAGAAAGTCATCAGGTCCGCCATGCCATATGAGAGTCAGTCTATCTGCTGAAGCCTCATCAGAAAGCTCTGACTTCTCATCAGTGTCTACACCATTTCTTAGAGTCCTTCTTAGGAATCCTTTTCTGACAAAAGGTTGTCTTCTATATTACAAGTCTGTATCTCACAGACACCTTCATCCAGTATCTTTCCTTCATCTTTTGGTTTGCTTACTACAGTTTCTACATCAGAACTCACTGTGTCACCTTGAACTTAAATACTGTGGAGGTGGCTTAGCTCCTTAACCCAGTGTCACTTTGTTTTTGAAAGCTGTTGCCATGGCTCTGTTCCTTAACTCACTGTGCCACCCAGTACATGAAAGCTATGGAGGTGGCTATTTTTCTTAAGCAGAATGGTACAATATCTTCTGTAAATCTTCCTTTCCCATATTCTTTCCAATATTCTTAGACAAGAAAAGGGCCTCACTCCTCATAGACTTTCTTATTAGGGACGACATGGATGCTTTTACCTATCCACATGACAGGCTGCTTTTCCAGACTAACAATGAGAACATATTGCTTTCATACTTCTCTTGCTTTCAAGAATTTGCAAATTTTGGTTTCTTCATTTTTTTAATTCACAACTTAACCAGCCATGTATTTAAAGCCCTATACAAAGTTCAGTTTCTTAATTGAACTTAGATGTTTCTTTACTAATTTATATCTAGATTCAGAACATGTTAATTATGCTTAACCCCAGAGAGACCTTAGAACAATATGAAGACTGCCTTACCATGGTCTACTTTCTAGATGGATTCTAATGTCTACTCCCTCCTGATTAAATCCTAGATAAGCAACAAGCATCTCAATGTCATATCTTCCTCCTGCCTCTACTATGACCTACTATAAAAATTATTTGGATAAAATATTTTATCATGCTTGAGCCAAAACAGTGCTGAGGGTGGTGGGAGGAACTCATCTATAATATGAACTTGCAAATTTAATCACTTTCTGGAAAAATCTTAGAGAGGGAGAGATGCATCTTGACATGAATTTTGGTAATAATACATTGAGAGTTGCTAGAAAATTAAGTCCAGGATTATTTACAAGGATTGAGTTAAGGTGATTTGAAGTTCAATATGGTAGAATCAACAATAATGAGGACTAATTCTACCTTATTTTCCTATTGGAAGGTGAACACAAACACACACACACAAATCACTGTATGTCTAATTAGAAAAATGAAAATAAAAATCAACAGATAAACTGGAGGCTATGAAATGACATAAGGGTTAAGACTTGAATTTATATGAATAAAATAAAATAATACAATTCTTACTGCTTTTAAGTTGTATGGGCTGTCTTATGGAGGCAGTTACCAAGAGAGATTCATATGTTGAAATTGGTCAAGGCAGGGGTCAGACCAAGGTAACAGACCATGATGGGAAGACAAACTTTTATTCATGTATGAAGAAAGATGGTTTATTTTGTTCACTGGAGAAAAATCTAATCCTTGAAAGGTTCAGCTTTCATTTACATAAGGGGAATACATTTTTTACTGGAGGAAGAGTCAGAATTTATTATAGGTGATACCAGAGTGAAAGAAGTAGACTATCCAGCAATAATAGACACATAGGAAACGTTATTTTCCTCTCCTTGCCTCACAATTCTACAAGAGAACATGAGAAATTGTCTTTCTAAAGTGTCACCATCCAGACAATTATTTAGATGCAGTCAACTGTAACTGACAGTGCTAGACATTTTGGTCCAAACATTGAATTTATAGCCTCCAGAATTTCAGAACATGCAAATGTTTCCTCTTAGAATTCCCCATCAGGCATACAAGCACACTTTACTAGGCATATGTTTCCTGTGATTTATGCCTTTAATAGCAGCATTTCAGTTCCTAATCTACCTGCTTTTATGTGGTGACCTTTTACAACAAATAAAATCAAGTGCTCTGCTCTAAAGAGTTTGGGACCCCTGGCTCCAAATATCCTACACTGTTTAGCAGCTATCATACTCATGCCACACCCGAGACATCATATGAGTGTGTTTGTGTGTGTCTGTGTGTGTGTGTGTGTGTGTGTGTGTGTGTGAAGAACAAGCCTGAATTTGCTATTGGCATCACTGTGTTAGTATTTGAATAGAAAGTTGATGGTCCAGTCTCTTTTCAGTTTTTGCAGGTGCTATAGCTACGGATACCATGTACAGTGTAGATTCTGCATGTTTGTAAGGACCACATTGGTTTACCAACACGATGAAGTAGAAACAGATGTCAAACTACAACCTCATGGGTATTTATGATCTTTCTTCAGTGTTGTAATTGATAATGAGATGAATAATTAATCAGTTCTTTCTTAGTCTACATATTTGATCTCATTTCACAAGAGTTGTATAGAATAAGGTGATAAATATGTGTTTTTAATAGTCCATTTTTATCTTCATAGGAATGTATAAAATGAGACAAAATGGCAGCACATTAGGGAACAGGCTTGTTCTCTTAGGTATTATGGATGCTGAGGTAGGAATGTCTCTATTGCTCATGAGTTCACGACTTCAAGATACTCCTGTGCCATAGTGAGGTCATACCATCAAACACATACACACTCACATGCAAACCAAAGGAGAAAAAAAAGACAGACAGACTGAGAGACACATGCACTCACATGAAGAGAGGAAGACAAAGACAGAGAGACACAGAGAGAAAGGCAAGAAGGGGTCACCCAAGCAGCATCTCTGACACTGGGTCAGTGTTTCTACAATTGTAACTACAGTCTCATGTTTAAGGAAAGTCCCTCTAGGGATTTTGTCAAGCTCTCCATTCAGAAAACTGAAGAAATTAATAAAGTGGTTGAAATTTTGCAGGAGTAATTCTTCAGTCACATTGAATATTGACTATAAGGAAGCTTGGATGGACACTTTCAAATACATTATTGAGAATTATTCTATTTTATTTTTGTCTTTAACTTGGATATTTTTGGGGAGCTCAGTATGCATAGAATGTATAACCTCCATAACTTAGACAAATCCTCCAAAAATGAGCAAATATTCAGGAAAAGATTGAGTTAGAAAGCTTCTGGATGCAATATCTTGTTGATGGCTAATAAAAGGAATTAGTTTAAAAAAAATCAGGCACATCAGACTTTGTTGAGTCCCCACAGGAGCCCTTACCCACTGGGAGGAGGGGATGGAGGTGGGTTGTGTGGTAGGCAGGGGGTGGAGTGGGAAGGGGGTGGAGGGAGAACTATGGTCAGATGTAAAAAAAGAAAACATAGAATTCAGGCAGAAATTTGCATTTGAAAATTTTCTTCAGCCGAACACCTAAAAGCTTGAGAACTCCTTTCCAATCCCATCTTTTCTCCGCAGCTCCATCAGCTCCACACGGTTGTCAGCTGTCCTCCAGAGCACTGCTGCAGCCTCACCTCTGCTCCATCAGATCCACACAGTCATCAGCTGTCCTCCAGAGCACTGCTGCAGCCTCACCTCTGCTCCATCAGCTCCACACGGTTGTCAGCTGTCCTCCAGAGCACTGCTGCAGCCTCACCCCTGCTCTCTGTGTCCTCGCTTTGCATTTTTCATTGTCCCTTCTGCATATTCTATTCCTCACAGCTGATGTGACTCTTGTCAAACATATCACATGTACCTGTTATCAAAGTCCTTATTGGATCATCTTTTGGTTAAAGATAAACTCCTTAATTTTCCATTAACCACCATATAATCTTCTTCACCCTCGACCTTCCTGATTCACTTCCAGATATTAACCTCTGATTAAGTCATAAATGTCATAGTAGATATGTATTCTAGTATTCCAGAGAGGAACAACCCTAAAACATTATTTATGATAAAATTTCAGTAATTTGTTATTTTAGTATTGAGTATCATGAACTAATTAATTTATCTGATAAAATACTACTTACTTTTCAAAAGTAAGTAACAGACAGGAAAATTGTTACATAAACTATTTAAGACATCAACTAAAGTGATTTTGAATAAGTACTTTATATCTAGAATATGTCTAGTATATCTAGTATATGCCACATTTGCAACTTTAAAATATGTTTGTTTAACCATAGAGAACAAAAGACTAACCCTTCTATTTTAAATGCTTATTTTATTCTTCAAGAATTTCATAGATGAGTAATATACACACACACAAAGCTATCTCTCATACACACAAGAAGGGTGAGTGTGAGGAAGGAAGTGTGATTCTTGTTGAAATTCAAACATATTACATGTTCCTGCTATCAATAACCTTATTTATCAACTTTA